>JANJYP010261044.1:0-14640 GCA_024605115.1 Rastrelliger brachysoma | reverse complement strand
CATTGGCTAGAGGGTAACAGGGATGATGGAGGTTTGTCACAGTCGTAGATGTGCACTAGTGTGTGTATGTGTGTTTGGAAGGAGGGGCCGGATAACTGGGAGGAGGAGAAAAGACATTTGAAGCGTCTCAATCTGATCCATTTTGGCTTTACTGTCAAAACTCTTACATTCATACATGGATGTTGATTATTCTTTGTTATCTACTCACACCAAATATTTAATCTTCACTGCCAAATCTTCACTGTTTTTGTAAATTAGAATTTTAGCAAAATAAAAACAAGTGGCAAATGTGACATTAAGAAGGAAGAAAAAAAAAGCAAAAAAAAAATCAGAGCAAAGACAAATGGGAGGGATACATATTTAACAATTGTTAAACTATATCTCATTTTGATCATGTATGTATTTTTTTATTCTTTATTTTTGTTAATGGTTTATGTAATAATATAATACTGTGTAGTTAGGTTGGTAGGTAGGTGTGTGTTTTTGTCTTTTTCCCTTACATTTTTAATTATTTGGATTTTTTTCAAAAGGGAAATCTACATCAGAAAGGTAGGAACTACATAATATCCCTCCTCAGTGTAAATATCATGTTCATTTTGTTTTGTCTCTGTCTTCAGCTCAACATCGTGACGCTCAGTGAGGTTGACGACTCCACAGACTGAGGACACTGTGTTCTTTCCTCAGACACTTTCTGCAGCCGACCTTGCGGACATGACAGACATGCATGGAACTCACTACTGACTGAGAGCTTATTCAAAAAATTATTTGGAGGCTAAAACAGAATGATGCAGCACTGGTTCATATGCACCTTATTATCTGAGTGTTGCTGACATGAAATCTTTTTCTCTTATTTAAAATTGAAGAAGATCTTTTTACATGATTTGAAACTGAGTCTGTAACTACAGAGAAATAAAGCACAGCAACATTGTGCTGTAACATACAAAATGATGGGTATTAATTTTTCAACAATTGTAACTATATATTTTCATCATATATGAATATGTCAAATATATGCAAAACTTGTTTTTTCTCATAGTGTATGAAAACTGCAATGGAGGGTTGACAAGTTCAGGTTATCATTATTATTAAATTTCTAGATACACTAAATCATTTTAAACAGTGTGCTGATTTAATCTGCTCTTGATTTGCAGCTTTTGCACATTTTATCCACACAAATCATCAGAAAGGATTATCATTATGAAGAGTGTTGCCATGCCATCTAGAGGATAATCTTTGATAGTACATTTGATCTGTATCCTCTAGTCACCTGCTGTATCTGCTGTGCAAGCAGAAGTGAATTCATTAAAATATAAGACAAATTAAAAAAATCATCAGACTCTGTCTGGGTTATTTGATAATGTTTTGGTAACGATATTAAGTATAACCTATAAAAAGAGAGGTTGGATAATTAATGTTTCATTGCATTGTATCATTAAAAAACCTGAGATATGGAAACATTTAGTATTCATTTCAGGGGTGTAAGTGTTAGTGTTAGTTTGAGCCTACAGCTGGCACAGTGGTATAATCCAGAGACTTCAACTAGGCAGAACTTGGGGATCGTATATGCATAATTGTCCAGTGAGGATATAACATTAACAGTACAAATAGTTTAAGATACTGAGGCTTCTTCTATATTGTTTGTGATAATAGTGACACAACAATCATGCAATACTGTTAGTTGCTTGACATGAAAGGTCAGCAAACACACTGATACATTAGATCAGCAGGACATAATAAAAATGGATGAGCAAGACATTATCCTACATGCATGAACGTGCTACATTTCATCACACCATTTTGAATAGTGCACAGAGCAGTTGTATTATCGATATCAACCACCAGAGGACACTGTCTCTCCATAAATAGGTAGTAGGTGATAACAGGATGGCCTGTATTAATATGGTTTATGACAGGACTTCTTCAGCCAATAACTGAGGGAAAAACCATTAAAACCATGTCATTTGTATTCAACAGAACATACTTAAGAATTAACTTTTTATGCAGGAAGTAGATTAATCAGCAATTAGAAAAAGTACTTAAGATCATCAGTGGTATTGAAACTAGGAGAGATGTGAGGTTTTGGTGAGAATGATACAATATGCTGACAAAGTGCTATTGATCCAAGTGACAAATGGTGTTTGAGTGTTACTGCTGAACATCTCTGTTTTCTCTCATCCTCATTCATTTTCCTCTGCATTTCTCCAGCCATGTGATCATTCCTACCCTTTTCTGTAGCTGGGAGGTCGCTTCGCAGTACCTCTGAGCTCACAGTCATGGTGATGCCATCTCTTGAGCCCCCCACTGCTCTCTCCTGGTTCCACTGACATTGTCCTTCTCCCAGTTTCTAGCAACTCCTCTGGGCTCCTGGGTCCTGTCAGAAAAGCTTTTCTTCACAGAGCCCCACAGGTGCCAGCCAATGGTAGCCTGCGAAGACGATGCCATGTGACAGTGTGTGTCCAATATCTGGTGCTCACAACTGCACACTTCCTGGAGGGAAAGTACATTCAGAGAGCATGAATGTTTCTATTTTTAATCTCTCTGGCAGAAAAAGAGGAGCAAAGCAACCACTTTTGAAACAAAGCCTTAATATAACACAGAGCATGTGTGTGGCTATTGCAACACAACACCAAGCTTAACTACACTGTAACTGATGATTAATGAGCTTTTAGAAGCAGCACAAATGCATTAACACTAATCACATATATAGGCCTGCTTATGGGCATATGCACTCAGGCATGCTGACATGTGCATGCATGAACACTTGTACACATATATGAACTCAAGAATATTCTCACACTTATGTGCACTGAATCTCACACACACATCCATGAATCTTGGTGCATTGCTTTAATGCCAGTCGCTCCTTCAGGCTTGAGCCTCCTTCACTCTGCTCTTATCACTCCATTTCCTTCAATTGCTCTGTAGTCACCACGATGACATAGCGCTTGCCCTTCTCTCTGGGAGCTGTCTGTCACTCGAAGGCCCCACCCCTTGCCAGTGCATGATACAAGAGCACAGGACTTATGATTGAATTATCAACAAGCATTCAGTCATGCAACTGTTCACTGGATTGGGTGATCATCATGGAAGTAGGAGTCTGAGCAGGCCTGAGAGCGCACGTGGGAAAAAAAAGTAGAAGCATAGAAGTGGAATCAGTGAATAAGTGAAATAATTAAAGCAAAGTGGATTACAGGAACTATTTAAAGATAAGAGATTGAAAGATTCAGATGGAGATCTTTATAAGCAGAGTAAGTGGAGAAAAAAGGAGAAAGAATAAAGAAAGGGGAAGATTCATGGAGAAGAGAAGGAGAGTGTGCGAGGAGGGGTTAAGGCTGAGCGTGTGTTGTGGGCTCAGCAGTGAAGTTGACGATGCACTGGGAGAACAGCTGCGCTGCAGGGCTTTCAGGCTCCATCACTACTGCTCTCCTTCAAGCAGCTCCACCAACACACTTCCTCTCTCACTAACACACACAGACACATACACACATGCAAATACACACACACTCTCATAAACATGCAAAACCACTGATTGTTGCTTCAGTGCACACGAATGTGCTGCAATAATAACCAGGTTTCATATACATGTTCAGGCCTGAGAATGAGATGCCATGTTGCCCATGGTGATTTTAAAAGCTGTTTGAAATGTCACAAACTTTCATTACCACTGAGTGATGCAAAAAAGGTCTGCATTTCAGAAATAATGCAAGTGAAGATACAGAAATATGGAATGAGATTACATTTTAGGAGTACACGTGTGAAGCGCTCATACAGATTTATTGCAATCTGATTTAAAAAGAGCTGCCAAGAGAAAGAGAGGGAGAGAATAGCTGCAGGATAAAGAACACAGAGATACAGCTAAATGCATTTACAGAAAGACAGAAAAAAGTAACAGCTGTTTGCTGTGAACTGCATGTGTAAACCAAACACATTGTGCATTTTTATTGAGTCAAACATTCTAATCCCTTTAGAGACTGACCAAACACAACATTTGCACAGGACCTTCACCATAGAGGAGTGAACAGCCAAAGACCTGCTTTGTGCAGTGTCATATTTATGTGATTTTCTTATGCAGGGATTATGTTATGCTCAGTGAAAACCTCTTCACCTTTAGAAAAAAAAGAAAAGAAAATTGTTTGTTGTTAGCTTTTTACACAAGTCCTGAACTCAAATTTCTGTGCTATGTGATGTGGGTTTGAGCAGAATTTGGTGGCAAAAAGAACATAGGAGCAGATCAGATCAGAGGTAGAGGCAGACTACTGCACTGAACTAAATGGCATCCATAGTCCCCGGGGGCCACTGCACCCTCTGTCTGTGTTTTTACTCCATTTTCAGTAAAATGAACATGCATTATCCTCCTGGGGGCTAGAGACTGGGTTTGAGTGTGTTTACAAAGAAACAGAGATGCGGTTTGAACATAAACTCACAAAAAGCAGAAACGCTCACAGATGCGAGTGCATCAGCCACTCCAGGTGAGTGAACACTGAAACATATAACTTACTTCCACTGCCCCTGCTAACATACAGCAGTCTATTTAGGGAAACCATCAGTAAAGACGAAACCAGGTCAAAAACAGCAGAAAGGGGAAAATAAAACTCTTTCTTATGGCTGGCTATAAAAGAGGAAGTTAATAGTAACGTACTGCTAATGATACATTTAAACATGAAAGAGGAATCAACAAAATAATATGCCGGCTTCAGTATTTTATAAAGCCAGCTGGTCTTCCAGTAAATACACATTTGATGAATATTGATATCAGTGAGGGAAAATATATTGATATATTGACCACTAATCTTTTTAAAGATGACCACACTTTTTAAAGATACAGTTACCAAGCACTTAAGACAAAAATATGTAATGGAAGGTGTGATATTTTATACAGAAGGCCAGGTTTTTATTTATTTATTTCTATTTTTTATTTTATTTTAATTTTTTTTTTGTGATAGTTTTTTATTTTGTTATTTTGATATGAAAATGACCATGGTAAAGTTAGTTTGACCATGGTGAAATTCACTTGCAGTTGGATGTTCGACAGGTATGGGATATTCATTGTGGCGTTCACAGTGGTTTCTGCAAACTAATTTCACCATGGTCTTTGTTATAACGAGATATTTAAAAAATGAATGCATGATCATGAGAAAATGAACTTTTTTATATAAAGATAATGAAAGAAATGAATGTGTTATCATGAGAAAAAAGAATTGTTATAACAAGTTAACAAAATAATAAGTCGTTATCACAAGAAAACTGCCCTCAGTTTCCATAATTTAAAAATTACTCTTACTTTTTTTTTTTTTTTTTAAATAAAAACGGCATTGTTCACTAAAACAGTAAACTTTCCAAGGAATTTAATATATTATATTTAAATTGGGAAAAGCGATTGTCTCCAAACTATAAGACTATAACACTGTAAGCACTGGTGTGCCTTGAAGTGTGGTGTGTTTGTTGGTGGTCTCATGCCATCCCTTCATTGCCATAATTGCAAGCTAAAAATATTAACTAAAAACATTTATAACAGTAGGAACTGTGAAAAAGGAATCATCATATGCAGACTTTAGATATAGGTATTTGATATAATATGATTGTACACATGAGGGAAGTGTGTTTTGCTGGGTTGCTCTCTCTCTCTCTCTCTCTCTCTCTCTAACCAGGGTCTGCTGCATATGTGCAAAAACTAATTTCTAGCATGCACTCTAACCACTTTAGTATATGGTTTGTGATATACACTAATTCATTTATATTTATATTGGATGGCTTTGGGAATTCATATATGTTAAAGAATTATAGGGCATATGAGTTATTCTGCGTATAAATGTATGATATAACTAACTAATGTTGAATAAATTGCACATTTGTTTTTGCAGTGAACAAATAACACACACTCACATACCTTTCATCCATAGGTGAATAATTCAGGATGATTCTAGAAGAAGCCATTATCTTGGGCAGACACGTAAGTTGATATGGTGCCTTCTCACTGAGTTGTTCTCGTCCTCTCATCAAATGCTGCCACAGTTCACTCACTCGTCAGCCCAACAAACAGGACGATGAGTGTTTTCTACTCATTGTTGTCAGCTGGAACATACAGGTAGAGCAGAGGCCTCGGCTCAGCTGTTTTACTCTGACAGGTAGGACTTTCACAGCATCAGCAATAATAGCTCAGTAGCACTGTACTGTGGTCACCACTAATTGAAGACTTTTTATGTCAGATATTATTTGCACATCCTGTCGTTATATGTATTGATCTAAGTGATGAAAGGGAAATACTTTTTGAGTAAAAGTGTTTATTGAGATATCTCTTTTATTACAGAGCAATATATCTCTGGATGAACAGTAAGCTGAGAGCTACAACACCCAGGAATTTGGCAATGAATATAAAGTAAATGAATATAACATCCAAAGGAGAGTTTCTGAAGGGTCTGCAGTGGGTCAAGGCTATCATTTGGTCATTAGTTGTTCATAAGGGTGGGATTCCAGATGCATGCATGACAGGTATACATGTGTTTTGGGGATGTGTTTTTCAGACAGCCTTTTAACTTTCAAACAGAAATAGTTATGAAACGTTATTGTCACATCATAAAATGAATGACATCCTCTGAGATAGTGAGTTGAACTGACAACTTACTCATTTAGTGAGAGTTACAGAATGTGACTATATTTTCTGCAACACCTTATGGACAACATTCTCTAACATTTAGTTATTTGAGATGCTTTAATATGTTTAGTCTCTAAATCACCTTGTACCTTCATGTGTGCAAGATATATAGCGCTAAAGGGACAGTGTTTATTGGTATACATCAGGTGTTTTTTCTTCCTCCAGAATCTGCCTGCTTACAAAGGACACTTGTAATGGGAGAGGTATGTGTGTAACAACCAGATCAGAGAGAGGTGGTGTTGACTTACTCTCTCATGACAAACAAATACAATAAGGGAAAATGGGAAATACATTCAAAAAGGTGAAATTTGAAGTAGATCAACATGTTATGAGTGAAAAGGAAATTTTATCAGTTACTCTGGCAGGTGACGTGAATTTCGTTATATAAGCAAATTAGTCTGGTTAATGACTATGTTGGTTGACTTCTACGTCCTCATTAAATCCACTCTATGGACTCAAAACACAGAATGGATATTTATAACTAATATAATTCAATACAGTGATGGTGATTCAGCTGCCAGCATGGAGTGGCCAGGGAAATATCCAGTGATTAATCAATAGTAGCATATGTTGAACAATGCTGTCTGGGAAAAGCTGTCTAATATTTTGTTTACTTTTTCTTGAAAAATAGTGAATTAATAAGATAACTGTCCAGGCAATAAAAGGATGAATCATTACTTTAGTATTGTAGGTGATAACTGTGTGCTAACAAAACAGCTATATAGCACACATTTTGAGAAAGACTTAATATATTTAACAAGCCTATAAACAGCAGGAGAGGTGCTGCTGTCCCCCTAGAGTTCATTTGATCTCTATTATTTCAGGCATTTGGCACCGCTTAAGATACCCTTTATAAAGGGTTTAAAACTAATATCTTTATTAGTGGTTATAAATAAATATGAATAAGTGTAACCCTGTTGCAAGGTTATGTAATCTAATCTCCTTTTGACTTGATGTATAGTGACACTATAGAGGGGAAAAAGTTGCAGGTGGTTTGGACTAAAATCTTTAAATTAACAACTTAACTGTTGACTTAAAGATTATTTTATGAATGCTGATTACTTAACATGAAAGTGTGAAGAACTGATATATGAAAATGATAAATGGATTATCAACATGTGTGACTGCATATCAAACAAAAAATGATAGACGCATGCAAGTGGCAACCTAAACTTTATTCTCATTAATGACTTGACTTTTTACTGATCTATTATTAAATGGTTTATTTCAACTTTAAATAGTGATAACCACTATTTTTAGTACAATAAGCACCTTATTCTGTGCATTATCATCTTTAGTATCTTACTTGCTTACAAAATAAAAATATTTAAGACCTTAACGTTATTAATGGATACTGGATATGAGACTCTGTTTGAAAGGTGTCTCATTTTTTTTGCTAAAACTTCGAGCAGGTAACATTTGGGACGTGAGTGGGGTCTTGTGCAGTCAGGAGAGTCGGGGCCAGAAGGAGGAGAGCTTGCACTCGTTTCACTGATCACTGGCGCCGTGACGATGAGCAAGCAGCGGATGAGGATGCTCTGTTGTCTGGTGCGCACTCCGGCTCTCCACGATCACCATGCAAGAGCTTAATTAATGCACAGGCTGTATGTATGCTGCTCCTCCTGCTCCCGGAGCCGATGAATTTCATACCGCCGTTTGAGTGCGGACCTGCGTTTTGCACCGGACCCGTATTACCGAGCGGACAGGACCGCGGCTGAATTATAAGTCTTCAGAAAAAAAAGGTTTGTGCTCTGCTCCAGTCTGAAGTTAGCCTCTTAGCATAGCTGCATTTTCCTGCATGCAGGCAATGATGGTGCTTGTTCATTATTGTCAGAGAACAGCAGTTATTAATAGCCAATTTTCTCTCGATAGCATGTCAGGTTTTGTGTGTTTGGGTGAGGAGATTCATTTCCTTGTCACAAATAGGCTACATATGCATTTTAATGGAGGAGCGTCAGTGTTGATACTAGGCTGACACCTTTTCCACAAACTGAGCTGTGGTCATGTGGACTGTCCACTATATTAGCCCCTGTGTGTACAAGCATCGCTGATTGAGCTTTGTTGTAATAGCGTTGCCAGCTGTTTCTGCTGAGCAACTAGGACCATCTGACGGCTGTGCGTTGCTCAATTTTCACTTTGAGCGCCCGGAGTCAGGCTGTCATTTTACATCGTTTTTTGGGGGAGATTTCACCATCATTCTTACCTTGGTGGTATCCAAGGAGAAATACGAGGACGCTTGATTGTGGTCTGATTTGTCACGAATGGCTAATGAAAATGTCAGCATTCATTTTTATCAGGGGCGCACGGTCGACGTTGTCGCAGTCAATGAAATTAATATTCCAAAAAAGCGCATTTAATACGCATTGTTCACATACTCAGCGTGCACTAGCCTCGGCTACATGAAGGCAGCAGTGTAGCACAAAGGATATATAAAGCTGACAGATTCACCACAAGATGTTCAGTTTTACACGACAATAACACACGTATTTATTTTTTTCCTATACGATATGAGGATGAATTCCTCTTGAAGCATCACTGCAATGTGACCTTTTCTGTTTCTTCCTCTGCGGGGCCTGCTCGCAGTTCAAGGACTTACACAACAGATGTGACCAAGTGATGCCTTAGAGTGGCAGCTCTGAATATACACNGTGTGTGTGTGTGTGTGTGTGTGTGTGTGTGTGTGTGTGTGTGTGTGTGTGTGTGTGTGTGTTTATGAGAGAGGGAGAGAGAGAGAGACCTCAGATCAGTCATGGGCTACTTTTAGGGACAAATTTCACACTTAGAACCAGTTAATTAGGGACAGTGTGTCCAATTGGGGACAAATGCTCTGTGTCCAACTGGGAAAGCAGCTGATTTTTAGGTCAGTGGTTAAGATTAGGTTAAGGGTTCATGATATGGAGGTAGTGGTAGGCATATGTATCCAGAAAATTAATGAATGTAAGTCTATGTAATTTCCCCAAAAGTGACTATAATCTGATGTGTGTATGTATGTGTGCGCATGTGTGCGAGCGTGCGTGAACACATGCATGTGTGCATCTACTGTACCTTCACATATTACCTGAAAGAATATGTTCAGTTTCAGGCACCTTTATTTACTAGATTTAGACTCAACATCAGAGCCAACCTGCCATATTTCTTTGGAGCCAGGTCAAGAGACCAGTACTATTTTTCACCAAAATTTTTATGTTGTTTGTAGCTGTGTGTGATATCACTTCATTCTTTTCATTAATGGCAGCTTATTTGGAAGTCACTATGAACTTCATGTGCCAATATGTATAACCTTTACACATTTTCACTTCACTGAACTCGCATTGCCTCTGTGTCCTTTTAGAGCACCTTTAACTGTGCAGGTCATGTCGACAGCACAGCAGATCATTGGGAGTCATATTTAGATTCAGCTTGGTGTTCCAGCAGAAATATTAGCATTTCAGATGGATTGTCATCTGTGTGTTGGGCATTAATCAAGCAAAAAAATCAAACACTAAACTAAAAGTGAAATCATTGGCTCTGACAGTGTTTTGTTGTGCCAATGAACTAGTCCCAACTCTTCTCACCTTTTCTTTCAGAGGCAAATTATGCCAGCAGCACCAGAGTCGCTCCCCCTGGTGACGTGCCAGCTCATTGGTCAGACTACTCTGCCCTCCTCTAGCTTCCCTGTCTACTCTGGCAGATCCATGCTGCTGGATGCTCCTCACAGAGCCACACCCGCACCATGAGCGCCAACGGGCCAGCCCCAGACCCAGCCCCCACGGCCCCAGAAACCCCTCCTGCCTCAGTCCCTGCCCCTGCTCCAGTACCAGCTCCAACTCCTGCGGCACCACCCGCTCCTCCTGCCCAGCCTGCCCCAGCAGCCTCTACTACCATCCCAGTAGGTGCGTTGGCACAGAAGAAGCGGCAGCAATATGCCAAAAGCAAGAAACAGGGCAGTAACGCTAACAGCAGGCCACCAAGGGCTCTGTTCTGCCTCAACCTCAACAACCCCATACGCAGGGCCTGCATCAGCCTGGTGGAGTGGAAGTATCCTTTACAGTGACTACATGCGTTGAGATAAACTTGTGTGAAATTTGAACTTGAATTCTGGCTTAATTATTAGTGACTGCCACATCAGCTGATTTCATGTGGTTATTTTCAATGTAACCAGACTCAGTCCACATAAAGATGATGTAGACAGTTGCTGCTTGTTTTTAAAACATATTAACGACTTTGTATTCCATCTTTTTTCCAGCATTAAATTTGTCATTAGCCTGTTGACTTGTAGCTGTATATATATGGACTGTGGCATGATGTAAGAAAAAAGTGTTAAACCCAATGATACCAGTTAAAAAATGATGTCAAATTGAATTGTGAATCACTACTGATTCACAATACTACTCACTACTGAAAAGATTTCTTTCAGAAAAGAGAGTTTTTCTCTGACTTTTGTAAGAAACCATTCAGATTAAGCTTAGTTTCACAGGGATTTGCAACATTGGCTTTTTTTAAGTACATGGCATACATGCTGAAACAGGGAGAGAGAGGGGGGAATGATAACGTCCCTTGTCAGAGTTGAACCAGGGGTGCTGCTGTTATGCAGCATGCGTGATAACCACTCGGCTACTAAAGTGCTCCACAATATTGACTATTAGCTGAGAAATTGGGTTTCTTAGCTAGGCTCCAAAATGATGATAGGCTATTATTTATACTTTGTAGAGGATTATGTCACTGTTACAAATCCTGCAGAAAATTAGTTGTGGGTCTCAAACTTTGGTCTCCCAGACATTAGATGACTACATTAAACACTGATGCTTAGATCTGCGGCTATTTATACATCCATCATACAGAGATAGACAGTACTGCAAAATACAAGAGAGAGAGACAGTGCTGTAACCTTGCTATGCCGTGAGTGCATGTTATCATTTGATATGTTTTTCCCCCGATAAACAAATAATTTAGAAAATATTTGTACAAAATAAATATTTGAAAAACCCACTATTTATTCATCCATACTATATATTTCCATATTTTTGAGATTTTATATGAAACATTAAGTGTTGAAATTATGTCTTTGTGTAGACTGGTGGAATATGACTTTGAAAAAAAACCTTCACATTAATCAATCTTGTCTCTCTTTCAAACTACAACTGAACAAATTAACCAAATTATTGAACAAATTTGTTTTTGTGACATTTTGATTTTGTAACTGGATTTTAGTTGGTTGAAAAGATGTTGAACAGCAGACTGAATATCACCCTGTTTTCAACTAGAAATCAGTGTCAATTGATTGAGGTCCTGGTTCATTCTTATGGGGAATTTCTAGAAATTAACCATTTTCAGTATAATGTACAACATATTGTTTAATATTTTAGATGGCAATAGTTTCTCAGTTGCAGGGGTTAAACCTATGTATACAATCCTGGAAATTTAAGAAAATCTGGATTGACGAAATTATCATGTTTAGAGTAAAACATGAGTTCACTTCTGTAAATAAAGAATGCAGTAAAGTCAATGTGAATGGGAATATGCAGAAGCTGAGGGAATTTGGCAAGCCATTTTTTTTTTATTTTATTATTTTCTTATGCTTTGTTGTGACATTAAATGCCCTTTGTATTTTCCTTAACTTCTGTTTTTCAGGCCATTTGATATCTTTATATTAATTGCTATTTTTGCCAACTGTATGGCCTTAGCTGTCTATGTCCCCTTCCCTGAAGATGATTCCAACTCCACAAACCATGACCTGGTGAGTAGTCTGTCTATGTTATTATAATCCATGTATTACTTGGACTTAAACACAATAGTTGCAGTCTAATATGGACAGTTATTTCTCTGCATGAGTTCACACTTTCAGACTTCTGGCTTGAATTAATGAATTGATGAATGGATAAATTCTTGTAGAGACTATGAAATTGTTCTTGTTGTACATAGTGTTACTCGATAATCTTGTTTTGGTTGATAAAGTTTGATTGTATCACCTTTTTCAGGCTCTATCTTCAGTATATTGCTTTATCGTGCAGATTTGAGGTACCTGCTGTGCCCACACAGAGAAACAGTTTGACAGCTATCCTCATTGGTGCTTTATCATGCCATAGTTTTTCTGTACAGAGGTTTTATACTGCTTTCTATTTTTAGAATTTCTCGTCACTGCACCACTCTGTGCACCTTGTGCATTTATTTCTGTGTGATGAATTATGGGTGATGTAGTGTTGTAAGCGTTGTTCCACAGCTGAGGATGAGTGTACTCTCTCCACAGCCAGACAAACACACAGAGTGTGATCCTTACATGAGCAGAATTATCTGAAGTGTTCAATGATTCATGAGAAGCTTATATAGTGCGTCTGCAGACATTTGAATGTTCTTTAAAGCTTTATCTGAGAGCAGAAACATGTTAGGCAAAGTTTACCAGCCTGCTTTAAAAGAACAGAGGGAATATTCTTCTGTCTGCTATGCAGCTGAAGCTGCTGTGCAAGAGAAGCTACAGTTTTGGTCTACTTTAAAGAAGTAAGGTGTACCGCTTCCCCATTTGACCTCCTGGAGGGTGACCTCAGGGTGTTTGTTTACACAGCAGTGTTGCATCAGAGGAAAGTGGGCCATCTGGGACATTACAGTGTTTCATACAGTATTACCTACAGTATGTTGTCAGGTTTAGTTTGGGAGTGAAGTTGGAAAGAGTTGGGTTGTCCTAACAGTCTCGTTGTAGGTGGCACTACAATGGATTTAACTTGGTGATGCTGGAAGGAAATGTTTACTTGTGTATGTGAAATATAAAATAAGTATTTGTCAACTAGTGGTTCTGTTTGGACTCTGAAACAAAAAAAAACAGAATTTAGGAGCATCTTAATTTAGTTGATATTTCACTCAGTCCAATGTATTTTTGTGTGTTTTTTGTATGTGACAAGATCTTGTGAACTATTAAATGTTTGTTGCTTTACTGAGCATAGACGTAAGCTTCATGTGGGTGTTAAGAGCAGCTTTTTGCAGCTGAATGGCAGCTCCATAGTGTTTTAGATGACTTTCTCTAAACAGCTCTCAATGATAGATGCTGTTCACTAATGTGTGGCCACCTTCAGACTTATAATGGACTGTAGGTACATGGTTGTTAGGTGCTTATTTATTTCCGGTAACATTTTGCTTAGCATCTGAGCCTCAAGTCTTTTTTATTAAGATATTTGCATCCAATTTGCCTGTGTTAGTACACCCAGGGCATTGTCAAAATTTACATTTATATGTTTAGAGCTTCACCTTCTCATGTGTTCAGATTGCATCCAAGGATGTCTTGGCAGAGAGGAAGGTCTGAGAGCATTTCAATATTTACTGTAGTAATGCCTAAATGGCATCAAACTCAATAGCTTGCTAGTGAGGGAAGAAGCTACCTTCCAGTGCATACTTGATAATCACAGCCTTTATAATACAAACTAAGGAGCTGTAGATGTAAGTATAATGTGATAGATAGTTTTACAGGCTTTAAAGATGCCTTCATAGTGTCTGTTGTCTGAACCTGTCAGGAACATCAGATTAGATTTATGGATGCACACAGTAAGAATTCATAAGAAAGGACACATCTTTTGTATTTTGTACAAGATTCAACAGCATCATTAATGTGGCTTTCTTGTCTCATAAGAGCCATTCAAGACATGATTTAAGACATATAATAGCTTTGATTAATAATTTCTGTGTGATATGTTTTTTTTCTGCACAAATTTTTTTTTTCTCCACTAAAAAGTGCCTTTTCAGTATGCACGAGCTTCAAGTTTTCACATCATACTAGTGAGTTACATATTGGACCAGGGTGAAAAAATCTATTTAGGGTGTCCCTGGTTCCAGATGTAAAAAATCCCATTAATCTTTCCCATAGACAGCTTTAAATGGCTCACAGTTTGACTCACTTCTACGGCTTGGACTGTCCCAAAGCTTTTCCTAATCATCACAAAAACATAAACAACCATGTTAAAAATATCTGATTCTCTTATAAAAACAGTACAAGGCTCTGTGAAGTGGCAAGAAACAGCCAGTCA
>JANJYP010260887.1:0-10297 GCA_024605115.1 Rastrelliger brachysoma | reverse complement strand
GGGGGGGGGGGGTGTTCAAACTCATCCAGTGCTGAGGAATGGAATATAATAGCTTTGGTTAGTGAATTTACTTGGGGATATACCTTGCATCATAGTCATATGGACCATATGTCATTATTTTTTGGCATTTTATAGATTGTGAGTCAATTAGGAAGACACATTTCCAAAGCATTAATCAATAATAAAAATAATCTGACTGCAACATATCCACACCCACCCTGACTAGATTATTAATAAAGAAACAGTATGAGATATGTTTGTGTTAAATGTCATCAGTGATCCCAGTATTGTCACTGTCCAACTCCTGGCAAAAATACACACATGCAGCAGACACCACTGCCGCCCCCTCCTCTCCTTGTGTTTACAGCCACTAATCCTTCTCTCCAACAGATGACAGCTTTTCGCATTGAACCAGTGAGGAGCTGTGTGCCTGTTGCATAACATGCTGTCACATCATGCCGTGAGAGAAAGAGGCCAATCTGCAACAGATAAACCCGCAACTGTGTCTTCACAGTGTACTCCTCACTGACACTGGAGGGTCATAGGGTGAAGAGGCAGGGTTTCTAGATGGGCCTAACCAGGGATGTTTGGAGGATCCAAGAGCTAAGTGCTTAGTCCACGTCAGCTAAGGGTTCAAGTTCAAACAAACAAGCACAGCTCAGGTCGCTGAGCATCAACTCACAGGCTAATTGTTGAGCTATGAGGAGTTTCTGCTCTACATAGCAAACTGAGATAAATGATTGTATGAAGGTCTTCCAGGGATACTCCTCTGACCTGTCACCACCGTAGAAAAACTTAACTTATTTACTGGTATCAACATTAGTCGCAGATTAATTGAAAAGCTAACTGCTGCACCTTGTTATCCAAACTGTGCCACTCTTTCTCAAAACTGTGATATAACACTGTGGCACTGTAGTAATTTGTAACTGGTTCAGTAGCATTGAGGGCCGACAGCAGCTGACTGGGAGCAGCATGGGGCGCACAGCACAAAAAAAAAAAAAAAAAAGATTGCTGATTTACACTGTCACATGAAAGATAGAATGTCTCTGTGTAGCTCTGTGTTACAGTGGACACAGTAGCTGTAGTTTATGGACGAACAGCAGTAGGCTACATGAGGAGAGGAGCAGATTCTACCTCGGACTTCACTACACTACACTCACACCAAATAAAGCAGAGTTCATACTGTGAATTTAGTTTCACAAACATTTTATTTTGTCTGGGTTGTGAATAAAATCATTAAGAATAATATAAAACTAGTCTGCACACCATCAGTGTGCACATTGCAGACTCTAATATATGTAAACAAGTGAGATAAGAAAATTTTAGTTTGTCATTTAGTTGCCTAATAATTGTACATACATAGATATTCTCCTGAAAAAGCCAAATCAATCACTTTGGTGTCTATTCAGCTTCACTGATAAATCAAAAAGTAAAAGCTAATGAAATTGTTTAGTGAGGATGAGCAGTTAATTCTGCACCGCAGAAAAGATCATCGGATCACCCCAACCAGCTATTCAGGACTTCAGCACACAAACTGTTCTCCCTCCTTCCATCTGGAAAACACACTACAAGACTGGGAAACAGCTTCTTTATCAACACACTGAAGACAATGCCTTGAAAATTTAAAAAAATGCTATCTGCGATTACTTATTTTTTTACACCTACATATTGCACTGACACATTATCAGGATGAAGCTGTTGGAAGTGTGTATGTCTGTCTATTTATTATTGATGTATGTAATGTTATTTTTTTTAAATTACACATCTGGAGTCTGGTTTAATGAAATTTCAAATCCTCTGTGTAATGTCAGTTATATAGAGAATTTGACTTTGACTTAATGGATGAATAAATAAAACATTTTATTGTCTATGTAGTATGTTCAGTATTAATACAGTGGGAAACAATTTATACATGGACTGATTTTGGATACATTCAGCTGCTAGTGGTATTGGATAGTAAATGGGTTTTCAGGCATTTCTGTGTAGAGAAAACAATTCTTGTTCATTGTCAGTTAAAAGCACATAATCATCACATGATGGGGCAAATGGGGCATCTGACGCAAGAGTCAGCACTTCAGTAACAAACTAATTCATTGTTTTCAAAAGAAAAGTAATTCACTGCTAGGTGTCAATATAGTGCAGATATTGTGTACACGTCAGTCCAAGACTTGCAATGTATCACTGCAATAACTGATATTTTCTGTGTCAGTCTCTTAGAGAGAGAGAGAGAGAGAGAGAGAGAGAGAGAGAGAGAGAGAGAGAGAGTGTGCATTTAATCAAATCCAGGCTGTTTACCCCTCAGGCCCAGACTGTACCATGCTTGTGTCTCTCTTTAAAAGCGCTCCTCTCTCCATCACCCATCAGCACACCTCCTATTTCTAACCTTCAACTACAACTGCAACTTTTTATCTATTCACTTTAAGCAAGATTTATCAGCAGTGAAATTGCCTGTTAAATAAATGTTACAAAGCTCACTCGGTGGCACAGTGGTTAGAGCGTAGGCCATGTAGAGCAATGCTTGCGACAGACCCCGGTTCAAATCCTGGCTGAAGGATCCTTTACTGCATGTCTACTCCCCCATCTCCCTCCCATTTCCTGTCTTACAACTTTACAATAAAGGTGCCTGTGCCAAAAATAAATACATAAATGTTACACTATTTTCTTTGGTCATCTTGATGACCTCATCACTTCTCAAGGTCTGTGCCACAGTGGATACTTCCACCCCTGTTAATCCTGTTTCCTTGACAGTGACGTGGGAAGCTTTGGCACAAATCAAAAGCAATCAGGCTTAGGAACTATTTGGAGTGAAGGGACTAGGCCATGGTGTCATCTGCTGTTTCATCACTCACTAGTGGTTTACATGGCTCAACAGATGATCACTTTCAATGACAGAGATGTAACAAAACCTATATTTTTCTATTCAGTTCTCTTAAACAATAGTTTGAGTTTGTTATAACCTGGATGCTATTTTTGAGGATTTGGCTGTCAACATTAATGTGCTCAACAAGTTAGGTGATGAAACTTGAGTGAGTTCACTTAAAATAGATGCAACACGGTTAAAAACAAGAGAACACTTGTTATTGGGAGGAGTTTAACAAAGGTAAGGTAAGCTGTGCATTTCTTAAAATATCTGTGGCAAAATGAGGCATTATTAGTGACAAGCAATGTAACCATGCAAGTGATAGACAAAACTGCAAAATTAAAATAAAATGTAAAATTGTTATGAAAAAAGAAGAATATTTATTTAAAAAATGAAATAAAAATCAGGTTTTACTGTTGACATGTGCTGTTGGACTGACTCATGTCAGATGTGAAGTGTACCTGGAGACATGTTGGAGCCAAAAGTCCTTAATCTTTATCAAAGTCAACCTAATTTGCTTTTCTCTTCTTTAGACAGTGTAACAGAGACAGAGAATGTCTGAAACACAATAAAAAGTGCTAACTGGTGACCAAGCCAAGGAAAGGTTAATGCTGTCTGCTGAAAGGAAGATTACTTGTTTCAGCCCTGAGTTATCTTTAAGCCAGTGGTGGTGAGTCCCGTGTCACAGAAGACTGCATAGTTTAATTCACACTAATCACTGGAGCAGCTCATTTGACTCACCTCTCCTCCTCTCTGGTGATTTTAATTATTTAATCTGTGAAATTAACTGTTGTAGGGTTTGATTTGGAGGAAATCTGCGCAATACTATGTTGTGCAGGACAAACCTAAAGAAAGTAGTAAGATAGTAAGTCGTGAATGGAACTGAGCTTACCCAGGAAGGAAAGAAGTCCCTTCTTTGAATGGTCAAGGTAAAAAAGGAGAAGGATTGGAAAAGTGGGGGGTGTCACGATGCACATGTGACTTGGTCCATCCGCACCTCAAGCTGAAAGGCGTCGGGTCGGTCCTGAGGGTTGACTGCAAGCATGTCCTGAAGGAGTTTCTTCACTCCCTCAGACATGCAGCTTCTGGCCTTCTGAGGGATATGCAGAACCATCTTTGGGTTTTCCAAAAGTGCCTCCCCAACAGGTACAATGTCTGATCCCTGCCGGACATAGGTGCCCAGAAGTTCACGTTTGGACTCTGCATCAATGAAAGTGATCCGCTCGATCATTGCCCAAATAATGATGCCCAAGGCAAAGATATCAGCCTTAGCTGTGTAGTGGCCCTCCCACACCTCGGGAGCCATGTAGAAGTCTGAGCCACAAGCTGACGATAACCAAAACTTGTTTATGTTGCCAATGTTGTTCTGGTTGCTGTCCTTGCTGCCCACTCCTGCTGCAGGGTATTCTTCACTATTCTTGGAGTTCAGGCCGGCACAAACTTTACTGAGTCCAAAGTCAGCAACTTTCAGAACAGGAGAACCAGATTTTTGTGAAATGAGGATATTATCTGGCTTCAGATCACGATGGACAATGTTGTTTTTGTGCAGGAAAGCAACCGCACTCGTCATCTGGCGCATAAAGCTCCTGTTGGTTTGGCGATCAGGCCGGCGAGATAATATGTATTGATTGAGATCCCCACCCTCGCAAAACTCCATGACGAACCAAAGGTAGCACGGCTCTGGTGGGTAACCCAGGATGCGTTCCCCTGCAGCGGGCACATTAAAGAGACACATGACATAATTAATGAGCTGACACTAGAACCCAGCTGAACTGGACACAATAATAATAACTGTGGCCTTAGTGCCACAGGTCTAGTGGATGAAAGGTTGCTGGTGTGTTGTAGGACACCATAAAGACAAGATATTTTACTTAAGCAACTCTGATATCTGGTTTATCTCTGCATATACAACAGCTGTGTCACCTTCACTTCTGTGTAAAGTTTTATACCTCACACGTTTCCAAACTTCTCTGTTCATTTCACCAGCAGCAGATGGGTACTGCAGATCACCTGCCCTGTGGTGTTTAAGACCTGATAGTCAGGGTATCTCAGGACATTCAGCTGAGACAGTAAAACCACCTGGCACCTGATACATCTTGCCTCATGATCAATTTAGCTTGCAGTTGACTTTCTAGACAGTATGCATGCTCTTTAAATACATGACCTTAGATGTGTATAATGGTAAGGCAACCAAAGCAGGAAGAATTATGCCCAAGATATGTTGTGAACAAGACATTCTACAGTGGAAAAATAAACTTGTCACATTATAGAGACATCCAAAATTATTTCTAATGTATCTTTTCTATATATATATATATATACATACATACATACATACAGGTTTGTTATATTATTTCAATGACACATTTCAATGTATTTCTATGATGCCTGCTGGGCAATAACAAAGGCAGCAGTGGAAGTAGGTCAAATTGAATTATTGTTGGTAATGACAATGAAAATATAATCTTTCATAAGTTAGCCACAGTATTTCATGAAAAGATCCCAAATTACACTGTAACATTACTTTCTATAGTTAGGAATTGCAGTCAACAATCAACTGGTTAACCTGCTGCCAAGTAGTACACAGTGTTCTCTTTTGAGCTGAGGGAAACACAGTGTACTCTATGACTACTATAGGCAACATACTGTATAGTTACGTCACTGACAGAAAAACAACACTCGTTTTGAATTTCTGAGTGTCATTATAATTTATAGAAGACTGCGTCCTCATGGTTTAATATATATTCAACTATATATGCAACACATAGAACTATACATGCAATTCAAACACTGCCATTACTGTATACAATCTTTATATGACATCACATAAATAATAGAGGGAGCAGAGATCTTTTATGCAATCTGCTCTTGTGCTTCAGTAAATCAGGGACAAAATTTGGGCAACACTGCCCTTAACTATGGGCAATAAGTGCATATTCACATTCATTGAAAAATATGTAGTTGTTACATTTTATTATATTACAGTGTTCCAAATTAAAGATATCAAAATCCTTATCATCTCATAAACTTATTAACACTATTTTTGATGTTTTACCTTTGGAGTAAGAACTTCTAAGATTGGTGGGTTGTTATTGAAGAAACATGACGATAGTGTGTTTACCTTTAAGGGACATCTCCACCAGACCTAGATATTGTTTGGATCTCTTGTTCCCATGGCTCATCTTCTGGGCTAACCCATTCCTCTGCAGGACACACTCCTCCAGCTGGACCACATTCTGGTGTCGATTCTCCAAACTTGTCAGGGCCCAGAACTCGGCCAGAGCCAGCTCTACATTTTCAGGGGCGTCGCATTGGAGCCTCTTCACTGCTAACCTAGCTCCTGTTTTCCGGGCTATAGCCTCATACACCACCCCGTAGCTACCCCGGCCCACCTCCCGCAGCAGGCTGTACCGCGGAGACATCACCATGGCTGGCTCAATCCGGTCGCTCCGGAGAAAGCTGATAGAGAAGCAGTCGTCGTCTTCCTCCTCCTCCATGGGCTCCGTATGGTTGTTGTCCTCTACCGTAAGGGAGCGAAGGATTTTACCCGCCTCCCGCTTCATCTTCCCGGCCACGCTCTTCCTGCAGCCCCGCACACCGCCGCTTACCTTTCTCCTTTTCTTCCCGTCGCAAATATCCATAACTTCTTTTTTGTTGAAAGTAAGCATGAAGGGAGGACGTGTTTATCTGTCATTACTTTAACTCTAAACTAATAACGTGCGACGTCCTTACGTCTATCTGGTTGTTTGGGAAAGTTCAGCGCCAGTCTATCAACCGTAGAAAGCTTTTCGCTGTTAATAATGAGAAATGCAAGGCAGGGTCACAGTGTGTCCAGCTGGAGGAACTAATTTGGCCTTATAACAAAATGTTCCAGCTCGTAGGACACGCTGAGAACAGAGGGCGGGGCTCATTCCGTGTCAAGCCGATTGGCGGATAGAGAAAACATCTCGGTGACGGCATACTGTTTTTAAGAATACAGCGAGCGCGTTATATTTGTTTTTGTTTGGAAATATGATATGGTACTGATAAGACTCCGCATTCCTATAGATTACGATTTGAAATGTTTCATGCCACACACAACATAGAGTGAATTAATGCGGCTTCGCCCTTCCATGCTGTACAGTTCCGTGTCAGCATGGACCGCACGGGACACGAGGAAGCACGTGTGTGGAGGCATGGGTAGACCATGACAACAACACACCCACGCACGCGCGCACAAGTGAGACAGCAAAAAAGAGCAACACAGATGAAAATAAAAAATGTCACTGAATATACATGATACTTTTAGTTGATACGTCTGTTAATGTAAACGTTATCTTAATAACAATTGTTGTCAATTGGAGGATAGTCTTCTGCCACAGTTTGAATTCATGGAGAAAAAGTAATGAGCTTTCTTTTTTTGGTTCAAAAACAAACTGGTTTATATCTTTTGCTCAGAGTATCCACAACTAGATTTGGATTGATTCATATTTTGTGCATAAACTTTATTTTGTTGTATTTTTATGTATAGGCTAAATATCAGTGACTCTTCATTATAAAATTAAATTGTGATAATTATACCAGATATAATAATTGGGTCAATAACCCACAATCAGAAGTATATCAACACTATGATGTATGACATTTGTATCTGAATGAGGCTGTTTACACTTGTTTTGCATGCACAGCCAAGACACAATTGTTATGTAATAATTTATTATATTATGAGCCCAACTATATAGCAACTCATAATGTAATAACAGCTCATAATGTATACTGAGAGAAAAGAGTTGCATTGTCACCATTTTTTTCCTTTGCCATTCCTGCTGGGTGATAGGACATGATTTCACCTCTATGACTGTCTGTCTGTGTGTAAGCACAATCACACAATTTCTGGTTGAGCATGAAGTCCATCATATAACGACCACACCTGCACACTGACTTCAAGAATTCACTTACATGCAGAGGTCTGTGTTTGACTAAATTATTACATTATGCACAAAGATATTGTTACATTATGCGCTGCCGATATTATTACATTATGAGTCAGTTATTATATTATGAGCTTTTATGACATTATGAGTTGCTACAGCTGCTTGAAATCTGCCTTTACACACTAACAGCTGCTGTCTGGCACACAGGTGACTGGCTCAGTCAATTAGTGAAACTACAGGTGATGTTTGCATTTGCCAATTAGCTCGGTGAGGTAGAGGATGTTTCTTGATGTTGAAGGTTGTGAGTTCAAGTCTGAGCTAAGACAGAACTTATGTTATACTGTGAAAGTCCTATGTTCAGGCATCATGCTATGTGGACTGTAAGTTTAAGCCTCAACTGATATAAAATGCATATTAGAATGCTTCCTTCTTTTCATCTTCCTACACTTTGCTTGTTGCCTAAGTTTGTCTAAAATTGCACGGCCCCGACCACCGCTGCGCAGCAGCTGTAATTTGCCATTCTGAAATTCCTTTGCTTCCACTAACAGGGCTAAAACCTAACATTCACAGATATAAACAAGTTCTGCTTTTGTATGCCATGAGGCATTCATTGGTCTGCATACCATGCTGGCTGGACTTTTAGAGAGCAGACTGTCTATTGTCACAGCTCAGTAGTCAGTAAAGCTTTATTTGTGGCTCTAATCAAAAGGGGAATTTACAGAGGCTTAGGCTACTGTGCTGCAATCAGCAGGAATCTAACTGTGAAAACAGCCCCATGGACTCTTCTCTTCACGGAGCACTACATACTTCGATTTCAATCAGGAGAGACAAGTGAATGAAGCAAAAATAATTGTTTGTTTTAAAGATAATATGGGAGATTAGGTTTTGCCAAGAGTCTTTGGCCCTTAGTCTCAACAGCGTGATTATGGTAGTGGTGGCTGAAAACAGACACTGGTGGTAGTGGTTGAAAACTTCTGCTCCTAAGGCTGATGAGGTTGGTTAAGTCAAACACTGGTGAATGTCAGAAGACTAGGCAGTGATGGTGAGGTGATAAGGCATGCATAACATCAATGTAACACAACTAATCCAAAAAGGGAGAAAACATATTTAAAAGGACAGCTGCAAGATTATGACTTGATGACATAAACATAGCACAAAAAGTAAGAACATTTGTGTTTAGTAAATTATTTCTTTGTTGTAACAATGCTTCTGGGAAACAAATCTTACACTGCTGAGAAACATGTTTATTTCCTGAGTTTTGGGTTGCACCTATGAAAAATTTACCAAATGTGGTGTCAGGGACCAATCAGTAAGGCAACAAGGAGACAGGAATATAGATTAGAAAATTTACCCAAAATCCAAGGCAAACCTATTAACTAAAACAGGTCAACAAAAAATAAGATAATAGCACAGACAACTCCAGAGAAGAAGTTCAGGTTAGTTGATGCATTGATACATGTGAATGTAATGGATGGAAAGAGAGAGGAGGAGAATAAGCTCAATGCATAATCGTTCCCTGGCTGTCTGTTTAAAGCAGCATAATCTAAGAGCTGGTCCAGGACAAGCCTGATTTTAAACTCTATTCTGGACTTTATAGGAAGCCAGTGCAGCGAAGCTAAGACGGAGCTGATATGATCTCTCTTCCTAGTTTTAGTCAGTAGCTGCAGAGTCTTTGACAACTTGTTAGTGCAGTATGATAATAAAGAATTACAGTAGTCCGGCCTAGAAAATGCATGGATTAGTTTTTCGGTGTCCCCTTGAGATAAAATATTTCTCTTTTTTTCTTTCATACAAACAACAACTGGAGAATCTGAAGGTTATAGGCTACAGTATAAGACTAAAAATCCATTTATACATACACTTGTCCACACGTTTGTGCATCTTGGCAGCTCCAGTAATTGACATAGTGTAGACATATAGACAGAAATTCACATATATATACAATGAATCACTCATCCTATTTATTAATACACTATGGCTGCATTCTTAAGTGGGCATTTACATCTAAACCAATATATATATATATATTAGGGATGCACCGATCCGATATTTGGATCGGATATCGGTCCCGATACTGAAAAAATATGTGGATCTGGTAGCGGCAATTACAGCCAATCCACGGGGCCGATCCGTGCAGTTAGTTGATCAGCAAAGCGTTATGTCATGCGTCCATATCACGTGCATAGCACGTGCATAGCAAAAAAATAAATACAAGGCGAAAATGCTTGAAAAGAAACTTACCAGGCTCCGACTGTGGGGGTGTGTCCTCTATCATCGCCTCCAGCAGCACAGTGGCTGAATTTAACGCCCCGGTGGCGTTATTTGCTGGTCTATCCCCCAGCACAGCGTCCAAAATATCGGAATGGGGGTTTTTCTTCGGCCGCCCATTGCCGCTCCGACTGAGGTCCTTTTTTTGGTCCTGGTAATCTTTTTTAAGTTTTTTTAATTTATTATTAATTTGCTCTATTGAGCGCTCGTATCCGGCAGCCATTTCTCCCTGGATCTCCGTTAACACCGGCTTCGT
>JANJYP010260877.1:0-20306 GCA_024605115.1 Rastrelliger brachysoma | reverse complement strand
CATAAAAATAGAGATCAGTGGTGTTTTTTTCCCCACCTGCAGAATAACTGGGCTTTGCAACGATCTATTGCACACTTACTTAATCTGATATAATTACCTCTATTTTTTATCTATATTCAACATGCTTGAACCAAAAACGACTTGCGAGAAGTAGAGCCACACTGTTGTCAAAGCAGCATGAATCTGACTTGTTTTAAAGGGAAAAATCATGATCAGTATTGACCTCAAGCCACTCCCACTTGTCATTTAAAATTCTCAATCCTGCCCTATTTCAAATGCAACACAGTTATGTAGTACTACTTTGGTTGCATAATTTCTAAAAATCTACTGTCTTGACAAAATAACCAATTTCATCCATCCTGGCAACCATGACCATATACAGTGCTGTAAGAATAAGATGTACAAACATGATTAAGTTAATGTGGTGCTGTTTGACAGCTTTGATTTGAAAAGGGGTTTGCTGTAGCACTTACCAGAACTGTTGCCCATAATGGGGTCTGGCTTGTTGTTAGCTGTCTTTCTAAATGATGGTAAACTCAGGGTCATATTAGTGGAATTGGAGTCAGGCGTCTTTCCACACAGTAGCATATTGATGCTGCCAAACATGTCCTCTCTGAAATCCAATGAACTAGCAGCCTTGAAGACAGTTGAGCTCTGCAGCCTCGCCACCTGGATAAAAGACAGTAAAATCAAGGGGAGAGCTGTGGGTTTTGCCAGCGAAGCTCACTTCCGCGTTCAAAAAACTGTAGTTCCTCAGCTGCCGCTGGGGGCAGGGACCAGAAGTGAGTAATTCTCACAGTTCTTACAGCTTAAAAAAACATATTTACAGCCTGGTACAATTTATTTTTTTTTGGTTTCTACCAATAGTTTCCTCCTCCATGAACACTGTATTATTATTTGTACTGTTTTAGTGTTATTAAGGCTGAAAATTAGTGCATAAATTGGGGCGTGACTACGTTGAGTGACAAGTCTGAGAGAGTCAGAGACCTGTTAGCTCTTTGGAAAGCATCGGCTGGGCGAGACTAAGCTCCTCCATTGCGCCAAATGTGGATAGGGCATGCCCACAAAAACCCAAGATGGCATTGCTCATTCGTCCATAGGATGAGCTTCAACATCAGACTCCCCAAACCAATGGGCGATGTCACAGGCGCTACGTCCATATTTTTTAGCTTATGAGTAAAAGTCAGCAATTAGGAAAATACATATTTTTTAAAAAAATAGTCATGTCATCCTATTGTATAAATATCAATTCCCATCTAAAATTCTGTAGATTTAAGTATGACAACACTCACCTCACGAATCACTGGTGCTGCATCTGCAGTGGTTTTCCCAATCAGTCTCATTGTGTCAGTTGCATTCAGAGCCAAAGCTGAAGGTAGCTAAAAAAGGATATGCAGAGGTGTAAAAGTATGCATTCAGGATTGTGTAAAAAGACATCAATTTTAAACTATTCTCTGAAAAAACCCAAATCAATGTTATGAATATCTAGTCAAAACAGCTACAATAGCAATTTCCATATTAATCTATTGTTGGGATTACATTTTATGAGGTCACATTATGATGTTTATACCTGGGCTAAAAATAATATGGGACTTTTCATTTTCCATACTGTATGAAGGTAATAAACATGTAATTTGCGCAACTCAGCCTATTTCCTTGCATCATCATCCAATAACTGGTACATAAAAGCAGCATTAAAATGGCGATTGTTAACAGAATATTACAGTGACATTCTCAAGGTACACAGTATGAATCCAATTAGAAGATATAAATGGCATGCCCTTTCAACTGCTGTCATCTTCATGTTTCAAGTGTCAAGTACAGACTGTATGTAGAGTACCTGCATTGTCTTTCAACATCTTAAATTACAATGCCTAAATGCATGCAAGGTTAAGATTCAGAGTGGGAAGAACTGGGAAGTTCAGGAGCCTCACATAGAGAAAAAGAAGGAGATGGGTAACACTGTTATGTTTTTTTTTTTTTTTTTTTTTTGGTGGGGGAGGGGGGTAGATGTTTTTTAAAGGAAAGAAAAAATATATTCAGGCATAGTTTAGATGATAGCCTGGCCACTTACAAACTCTCAAGTACTTATATTCAGTATGAAGCGCAAACATCATGAAGTGACCCAGCAATCTCACTTAGACAATTTTGAGCTAAAACCGCTGAAAATACCAGCAAGTGGTTGACTGATGGAATGTATTTCAGTGCTGCTACCCTTTTACACTGGGAGCTAGATAAACTGAGCCAATGTGCAAAACAGATTTGAAAGCTTGTTTGCTAAAGCCAATTTTCAGTGCACAATATGTAATTTTTTTATGTTTCTGAGGGCTCCAATGGCTGTGTACTTCTTTTGGTAATCAAAAGCTGATTAGAGATATAATTCTACAAAAATGAATTGCAGTATTAACAGTTACACTTTCGAAAGAAAATGAAAAAAGAAGGAATTCAAAAAAAACATTGACATATGAATGACCCCTGCTGAGCGCCACATATATTCAAATACTTTTTGTTCATTGTTGCCCCTATGTATTGTGTTCCAACCTGATTTCAACAAACCCAAACTCAACAATGTGGAACCAGTGTCTAAATCACCCTCTGCCAGTCACTGCTTCAGTGATAAACTCTGACTTTTTCCCTTGTCCTTTCCTTTATGTTGTTATTGCTATCACAATCATTCAGCCACGTCAAGCTTTAAGTGTAAAGGCTTGGTGTTCTTTTCCATCCATTTGCTTGAGGCGCTGAAGAGCTTTTCCACCATATCTTGTCTGGGCTTTCTTTTTCTGTGTCTGAAAATGCCTGTGGGCTTAAATTGTTCAAATGCTCTCTCCTACGAACTTCCTGCCTTATCACTTATTTATTGGATTTGCTGTCCCATATATTTTCTCTCGAAGATAAACTCAAAGAAAAGTGCAGGCTTTCATCATCACAAAGGGAACTTCGAGATTCAAAAAAAAATATTCAAGAAAACACTGGTTCTAATAAATAATTCCCACCTGACTGTGGTGAAAGAAATACACAAATCCTTTACATGAGTAAAAATACCAATACCAATGTAACAATGCTCCATTACAAGTAAAAATCTTGCATGAAAAATTCCTGCTACAGTATTATGAATTTGATGAAGTTAAGGTATTGCAGTAAAAGCAGTGGTTTGGTTCCTCTGAATGATATGTTATTATACATAACATCATTAGATTGTTAATACTAAAGCATTAGTGTGTAAACAGCAAGTTTCAAATACTTATACAGTATATAGTTAGCTAGTTTAGTCTAGTGGTCCCCAACTTAGGGGTCAATCTGAGGGACTGTGAGAAAGGGAAAGAAGAAAGAACGCTACACAAATCTTTTTTTCTCTAATCTTTGACTTTTGGTAAAATATTGGATCATTTCAACATTTATTCAAATAAATCCATGCTGGAAGTTTAAAGGGGGGAAATCACTTTTTTATGGAGCTGTTAATAACTTGAAAACATCTAAAATGTTATTCTGATTAGACACAGCCAAAAAAAAGTTAATCTGTAAAAATGAGTTGAATTTGAAACCTTGTTATATTATCCATTGTGTCCGATATTCATTTGACAAATAACTAAAGCTGTAAGATAAATATTATGGGGTAGAAACAACAATACTGTATATCACTCTAATATGTAGTGGCGTGGTAGATTAAAATAGAATCAAATGGAAATGCACTAGGAAAATACAAGCACTCCAAAACTGTACTCGAGTAAAGGACTTGACTAATTGTATTTAGTTATCTTTACCATTTCCCCCTAAATTCATACATTCTAGTAACATCACTTGGAGACACAGAGGTGCACATGGCAATCATCATTTCAGAAGCTTAGACCATACAGGACAGGAAAAGGGTTTCTCTCTCAAAATGTTACAAGTACAAACACATTCAACTGATGGCACAGTAACAATCCAAAGTAAGTTTGATGCGTTGCTAGAGGGTTTGACCTTGAATGCATTTGCAAGTAAATTATATTTCCTCTTCTCTTTATGTCACAAAGCTACATAAGCATAACATTTAACTTTGTAAATTGGTTACTCTATTGACTGACAAAAAAAATCACTGTCTTTGAAATCAATTTACTGCAAGCCATGTGAGAATTATCGTTAGAACAGATTGTGTAACCACAACACTTTTTTAATTGCAAGCCTTGGAAATGGTTTCACCCTATATGTAATTGATGTGATATCCATGCTGAAAATTACCTTATGTATCTTTGTTTACTTTCTTTTTTTCTCTCAATTTAGGGCAATTTAGATTTACCTATCTCAACTCCCACACAGAAAATGCATGAAAGAAGAAGGTTCAGCAGTAAATGTTGGCTCACATACACCACCTACACTACCCTGGCATTCCATTTATGCTTAGGCAAACGGTTGCTCCAAAAAAAAAAAAAAAAATCACACCTAATAATTTATGAACTCACCATCAATTTCAGGAAGGAAAGGCGGACTGAGCAGGCGGACTGAGCAGCCAAACCTTGCGGCTTAAAATAGTCCACTCTGCAGTTCAGAACGACATTTGAAGAACCACAAACCCACTCAGTACTTTAGAAACCAGATGGCATACACAGTGAATAACGATGTAATGCTATAAAGCAAACGTGGTATCCAGCTACAGCTATGTTATAATAATAGTAACTGATGACCTAAGTTGTGTGTCAAGGCAAGGTAAGGCAAATTTATTTGTCTCAATTGCACCAGACGTGGCTGAGACATCACATCACAAAGATTTACATTTTTAAAACCACCTTCATTAGCCCAGGCAGAATAATTTGTGGGGTTGCTGGATGGTTGACCTTGATTAGGAAGAATAAGGAAGGAACTTTTCAAACAGAGACATTATGGCTGGTTTTACTCTACAGTCCTCCTATAAGACCAATTAGTGTAAACACAATCCTGACATGCATTATCTCCCTGAGTTTCATGAAAATTGGACTAATTGAGTCCAAATTACTGTGTAAAATTCCTTAAGGTTTGGTTAAATTCAAATCAGACGATTTGTGAGATTTATATGTTGTGTGTGGGTAGGGCAGCAAGAGAAGCTCACCTCAGAAAGCACTTTCCTCGCATCCAGGTTTTGCAAGAGTACTTGCTGGGTGTTAATCAGCTGCTGTGGAGTGAGGGAGCAGCTGACATTTTGAAAAGCCTCCTTTTCAACTTGGCTGCTAAATTGGATGTACTCATCCAGACCTGTCCCCTCACACAGGATGCTCCTCAGTTCACCTGGTCTCAGGATGCCTGTCATCTGAAGAATAAATATCAACTTTGGTAGGAGTTGACAAATGAGGCAACTTTTGATTGAACTGTATTTAATTTATATTACACACTTAACCAGACCAAATATGAAACACTTTTCCCATCTAAGTTAAGCTTCATTTGTGTTTGATCACCCTCAAATAAAGACAGATATATTGTATACATGTGTGCATACACACTAATGATGACATTTAGAACAACAGTGAACATGTGGCAGTCACAAACAGTGACACTCACATGCATAGATACATACAAACAGATACTTTTGATTTCTTGACAGTTAACCCAGCATGACAGGGTGCATGGGCAGTACACAGAGAATGGTTCATGAGCTGTCCTGGATTTTTTTTTTTCTTTCTGGGCACAGCACAGTACCAGAGCTCATTGCACCATCAATAGTAGGGATCCTTCATTCCACATTGTATTTACAGAAGTATCCTCTTTAATGCCAGGGAAGCATAATTACCTTCTTGCAGCTCATCTGGTATTACTTGGCACTTAACACGGAATCAATAGGGAACATATTAGGGGCGCTCATTTTACTTGTTTGTTTCAGTCTACCTACTATGAGCAGTTATAAAGTTTTGTTTTGTTTTTAATAAAGCAGATAAAATACTACTTTGCCTAAATTGCAATATGACATGGGTCCATGGAGAGCTCCTTTGCCAGGATATAATATTCTGAAATGTTCAACACGTGTGGCACATTTGCACATATTCCTTTACTTTGAGGAATAGTTGACAAATCTTCTTTTAAAGTGAAACAATGTCTTCAATGTCAATCCTAACCTTCAGTGTTGTATTATTACACATATGAATCTTAACAGCTAACATGATTGCAGTTTTAACTATGCAGTGTAGCACTGTCGTGAAATTATACTCACTGGGTTGACATAAATCTGAGCAACGAGGAGGCTTTGGACCACTGCTGGTGACACCAACAAATTTTCTTTTAGATGTGTGGAGAATGTTTCATTGTCTCTTAGGATACTCCTCAGGATCATTGGTTGACCTTAAACATAAAAAAAGCATTACTTTTGCACAGCAAAAACTCACTTAAATGTTTGCATGCCCTTATAACTGGGGGACTTTGTGCCATAAATCCTCCTTACTAGCCACCTGAACTGCATATATTTTTCAGCCGACCTTGCAGACTTTTTGTCTCTGCATCAATTCTTTATATATCTTTTTCTTGTTAATTTTAAAACTACAATGAAATGTACGTAATTAATATAGATGCCCTAATGGACAACTATATTAACCATGGAGGAGAGCCTGTGCTGTAGCTACTAAAACCAGCAATGAAAGCTTGTTTACCAAAGAAAAAGGAGGATTTATTCTGTTGTTTAAAGGACAAGAGTCCCTGTCTTCAAAATCTACAGCAGTGTGGCTGGTAAGTAAAACAAACAGAAGCAATGGCCAAATATTTGAATGTAAAACTAAAAAGAAATGTCTGTTTGTCCTTCATGTATGCAAGTAATTTAACAAATGACTTTTTTTTTCTTTCGTTACACGCATGGCTTATCAAGACATTATGACCTGATGAATCTGAACTAAATCATGTTGCAATTAAATCCTTCATTGGCACAAATCGGGAGTGAACACTTGAGTTGCACAAGTGTGTTAGAGGAGACAATTTGTGGTTAAACGTGTACCAAATTGTTAACCAGCCATTTTCTCCTGATTAGCTGCCTGCAGATAGCTTTTGTTTGAAAGAGCCAGCTTCAGAAACCATTGGACTGTTCACTCACTGTTAACCCTTCTATACAAACAGAAATAACAGCTTTACAAAAACAGTGATCCCACTACAGTAAATTTAGACACATAAGCTCATACTCTATTCAGTATGTGTTTTCTCCTCTCTGGTGGTGTTGAGATGACGGGGTTACATAATTTAATTAGATTATCCCTTTTCCAAGTGTTAAACATGCAACTCAGTCAATTATTGGAATGAGACAAGGAAGTGACTTATACTAGGTTATTCAAGGTTCAATTAAGATAAATGTTAGGGAAAATAACAATCATTCAAAACTCGCTGGAATTAATTATACTGTTTGACACAATGCTTACACTCTACAGAGAACCTTGTGATACCTACTAAACACACATTATTATGTCCCTCATGACAGCAGGAGCATTGGGAGGGATGGGCAGGGTCAGACTATAACATGCTCTGGGCTCTTTGTGAGCACTATTGCCTTTCTGATTGAAGTGACCACCTGAGTCTTTTAATCAACCCCTGGCAAAAACAAAAAAGGACAACACAATCATCTTGGCCATCCTAGTCTTTTGATAATACTCCATTCCCCATTCTTGTTAATGACCTTTTGTGTTCTCGCCTCAGACAGTGAATCCCATTAATTATACCCCGGCTTAGATCTTTGATGGATTTAATCTTGTATATTACAAGCCAGCGACCCCAAAATGCAAATGGCCCACGAGACGTTTGTTGAACAGCAGCAGCATCTACCCCCCACCCCTCCGCCCCCACCCCTTCTCTCCCTCATCTCCCTCCCTCTTTTGCCTCTTTGCAAATTAGGTGCCGTATGAAAATCTGAATATCATCAGGCCAAATGAGCCTAATGCAAAGCAGCAACTTATCAAGACAAACGATCTGTCAGTCTGCGTGGCAAATTGCATCATAAATAATCACACGCCATTGTTTTTGAGGGATAAAGGAGAATAACAAATCCTCCAACTTGTCATCCGCATGAAGGGGATACTTTCCTTGATGGAGGGTACTTAACAAAGACACAGTGGAGAGATTGTTGCTGAGGCAGAGTATTTACTACACCAATTATTTTTTGAACCATTATTCAATAGCAATGAAACTTTTACAGTGTATCGAGAAAGAACAGTCCACACTTAAATCCTGTTGCTCAACACTTTCTGTAATCGTATTCTATAATATCCAAAAAACTGACTGGAGAGTGCCATATTTTAAAGGTCAGAGCATCAAGACAGCAGGACAACAAGCAGCAACTTGATGCAAATTACATGTCACTTATGCCTCTACTGTGGTATTTAAATGCTCTTACCATTACCAGGGTTAGACTGTGACAGGACTGAGGCCCACTTGTCGACATCATCTGCTAGTAATTGCACCTTGCTGAGAATAGATCTGTTTACCAGGAGGGTTTGCAGCTCAATCAACATCCCCGAAATTCTGGTTTAACAAGAAGAATAAGCAGGTATTTTACATTTTTGGTTATAGATAAAATTTGAAATCATAAGCAAAATACTTGTATGCTAATGTGTTATAGTATGACTTAGAGGACAGAGGAAGAAACTTTTCTTGGACCTACACAGAGTTGTCAAAGTTGTTGACTTGGCCAGGTGTCTCCCCTGGCGTTGGATATTCCAAACAGGGATTGTCAATGTTACAAATCATACCTTGAAGCCAGGGCAGCGCGCCAGCCGACGGCATGGCTTTATTGGGGTAGTGACCTGGAGAAATAGAATAAAATATTCATTAATTAACCCCGCTTCATGGTTAACACATTGTTGTTTGGAAATAAAGACTATATTTCTTTATTCATTTTGATATATACAGTAGTTGAAGCTGTTATGGAAACTAAACGGGAGGAAATGTTCTGCAGGTTTGAATCACATATGAAATAAGGACTGACATCATTAAAGGCTTGTACTCACATTGGCCTTTGAAAATTGGTTTGTTTGTGGACCGCACCCATACCAGTATGAAGAAGAGGAACAGAGGCCAGAGCAATTCAACCACCAGTCGCACCTGAGCAAGGGATTGGATGATCATCATTTACATAACATGGTTATGAAATACACCCCTGGAACATATTACGCTTCACATCATTTGCATTGTAATCTCATCATCTTTGCAGGACGTGACCACAGTCCTAAAATCAGAACAGAGTGAGGATGGGAGGGAGGTGAATTACGTGGATAGGATTACAACACTACAAAGAATTAAGGGCTATGTTTTATTGGTTTCAGGAGGTAGAGCCACAGTCCACTAATCGAAATATTGGTGGTTAGATTCCTGGCTCCTCCTCCACATTGATGTGTCCTTGAGCAAGACACTTAAGCCCAAATTGCTCCCATTGCTGCATCAATGGGGTGTGAATGTGCAACACAGTCTTGGAATGTGTATGAATGGTTAGCTCCCAACTGATGAACAGGCTGGCAGCCCCTGCCATCAGTGCATGAATATGTGTGAATGGTTGAATGTAAACATGTAGCGTAAAAGCGAGTAGTCACAATGACCAGAAAAGCACAACAAACTTTCATATTATTAGTAATGACTGGAAGACAAATGCTGGTATTGTGTGTAATCCAAAATTTAAAAAGTGTTAATTTATATCAATATACTTTGCAGTTATAACATCTTTGTAAACCCTCTCCTGAAACAGTAAGACTAGAAGTGCAGTTAAAATTCAGTTAATGAATAACAGCAATGACCTTGACCGCATGTACTGTATCGTCAATGCCAGCATGTGTGTATCCATGAGGGTGTGTTTACAACGTAGCTGCACATGTCATAGTCCATATATTTTGCTGTTAGTCTTGCTATTACTCTAAGCACTTACAGGATTGAGAGAGCAACCTCGGCATGTGACTCCCCAAGCCGAAGCTATCACACACTTCTTATCTCGTCTCTGCCGTACACAATCCTCTTCCGGATGAGGAGCACCATCCACTTCCTTGCTTTAATCCAACCACTTTAATACTTGCTAGAAGGTACATTCCCATGCGTCATGCCAGGCTTTTATTTCAACCCCGGGTGAAAGGAGAAAAACCAACAAAGAACAGATGGATGACATTGACGCTTTACTTACTCTCACTCTCAAGGATATTTCTCATATTTTTACCCTCAGTTGGCCTTACATGTATTACCAAGACTTTAAATTGTTAAGGTGTTGAGAGTTTTTTTTAAATATGTGAACCACAATGTGTTATCACAAGTTCAAGATTCCACATTCATCAAACACACCTCTATGCTTCTTTTTTCCCAACTGCTGTAACTGCAGAAACACCAAAACAGTTTATTTTATTTTCACAAAAGTCAAGGTAACATGTTGCTCTAAAAGCTGAAGGCCAAGTAACATTTGTACAAAACTGGATTTCACTTCATGAAAGGCAACTCATTCCTGCACTGAAGCATTTTCATCAGTAAAAAAATAATCCAAGAGCGAATATTTGATTCCTTGACACTTCACCCCACACCCTCTGCCATGCAGACTTTTTTACGCTTCTCTTGGCACACCATCACTCACCACTCCCATCCCCCACCCCCTTGCCTTCGCCAACTAAGCCCTCACCGCTAACCTCGGTTGACCCAGTGTGCCTGCACGCTCATCTTTCCAACATCTCTCTCCGAGTGACCTGCTTAGAGAAATCAGCTGGAAAGCTTCAGTCAGCAAAGCACCAGCGTGTACTTTGATAACATGTTCAGACACTGTATTCGATGATGTACATTAGCCTGAATAATATGAGAAGACATCTGTACTGGGGTTGTTGTCTCCATGATTAAACTGAGGGGCGAGCAGAGGTGAGAAAAATACAGTAATAATATTGTTTGTTATGCTATAGCACCCTGGCAACCTGACAAATTAAAGTAAGGTTACTACCTCAGAGTAGAAATTGGGGGTGGGGCTTGAACACTCAGTTGTGTGTGTAGACTGAACCTTTACTTGTAGAAATTTTGTCAATGAATTACAGATGAGAAAATTACAAAAAATCACAATGCACATATTTCAAAGGGAACTTGATGGAATTTCACATTCAGTCCTTTAATTCCCCGCAGTATGTGTGTCAGTGAGGATGTAGTTCTGCTGAGAGGGTGAATTATCATAATGTATTCTAAAGAAAAGGCATGGAGAGGGAATACAGAGATCATGGGGACTTTCTCAATGTCTGGTTCCCCCGGCATTTGCCATCGGACACCAGCGTCTTTGTGAATAGATAATCTCCTCCTATGAAATTATGTGAAATACTGGACCATAAAATCAGTTTCATGCCTGTTATAAAATCTTAAAATGCTTGGTGAGGCATTCATATAATTGGTCATTAACCTCCACAAGCCCTCCAGAAGCACCATTGTCCTTGCTAACTCCCACTGGTTTTGTCTAATAACAATATTTCATGTTGACATTGGCCAAATATCCTACATTCCACACACAAAACCAGCACTGTCCCCTCACATATTCTTGAGTAGTCATATATTTCTTTCTGATACAAAGCATACCACCCTGTTCCTTCTGTGAGCTGATAAAATTAACAAGGGGAATGTTTCCCTGATACAAAGTTATAAGATTGCAAATGACTTTGCCTTGAGTTATTCCAAGAAAGTATGAACTTTGATGAAAGCTCACTCCTTTTTTGTGAAGACGTCTTTTATTCTACTCTGGCAACAGGCACATTGCTGCACTTGAACCCCTCACAAAACAAGTGGGTGGATGTGACTCCTATCATCACTGCAAGGGTATAAATCAAAGAAAACAGTGTAGCTCTTTGTAACAGCTATATCTGCCTCAAAAATGACTCATAGCGGCTAACTAGATTCCATGACAACTCGTTCGCATGTGTGACTGTAATCTTCCTGTTACGTGTGACCTCTCAGCCAGTAGAGGTGACATCAGAGGCAATAATATCCACCATATATCACTGGCTGATCATGTGTAGGCTGGTGTCTGTGATGAGAATGAGCAAGTAATGACTGGGAATAAGGGAGCTGCCCGGGGATGATGCCAAATAGACTTCAGCTTCAACAGTGGTGTTATAAATTGAATAAGTTTCTAAATCACATGCAAAGGCAATATTCATGTTTAAAAGACACATTTTCATACAGAGATTAACCTGCAAATCATTTATAATTCAAATTGTGTTAAACATGTTACTAAACTAAACACATGTGTGGTCATACTGAAAAGTATAGGTGCAAACCCTGTCAGCACATTAAATGTCTAAAAATATCTAATGTTTGTGTATTGGATGTTAAATGGGAGCTGTTAGTTAAGGCACTTTAAGAAGTTCAAGTGTCAGTTTATGCTGAAATACTTGACAGGGTGTAAGTCTCCTCTGTGTTACATATGTTTGCAGGAAGAGATAAGACACATAACTCCCACCTCAAGTGTGTTTTTATACTTCAAGTCTATTTAGTCTATCTATGTGTGCGAGCTCTGAACGTTCCAAAACATGTACGACCTACACTCAATATGGCACTAACAGATGATGGAAGCTGCTGCTGCTGCTTCTCTGTCAACGTGCTGCTTTCATAACTCCCAACAATGTAGATTTGTGACAGAGCCAAATGCAGCTGAAATAAGTTTAAGTGCAATCACTGCAAGCTTTTGAAATCTCAGCTTGAATCCATGTCGGCACTTGAAGTTGCCAGTTTGTACATATGTAAGCACTGGAAAAAGTTGACCTAACATTTGGAGATTAAGAAGTGAAAGCAGTTGAGCTGTTACGTAAAATGTAGATGATGAAAGCAGTTGAAATTTCTGTTGAACTGTGCAATTTCAGAAGTTTAAGCAACAGAGAAGGGTTAATCTGCAGATTAAATGTTGGCATTGTTTGCTTATGTAATCCCTAGATGCTTTGAATATCTACGTTTCATACATTGAATCTTTATGTTACAACGTAGCAATCATGTCATGACTTGAAAGAAAGATCATGGTTTGAGTTAAAATGAAGAAACTGTAACAAATAAAATACATCTGCAGATGTCTCGACATCAAGACAAAAACACCCAGTTTTGTCACTTAAAATAAGAGGTGGTCAGTGGTCTTGAGCTGGTCTATCATGAGTTGACTGTACACAGCTGAAGTGAAGTGGTATGTGAGAAGTGACAGCAGCTGAAACATCTAAGTATTATAGATGATAAAGTGTCAGGTATAGAGTAAAAGTTAGTTGATAAAATATATCAATACAAGAATACAAGTGTACATTGCCGAACGCTACCAAACTGTTACTCTTCAATTGCCTGGTAACATTTTTCTAGACTGCAATGACACTAAAACCTTGAATAACATTGCTGAGGACAGAGTGTGACAGTAAAAAAGCCAGAAAGAGTCTTTGCCCTTCAAACAAAGCATTTAACACTCCCTATCCAGTCTCATTAAGCCAAAGACTGGCTCTGTTAGAACTAAAATACAGGCAATGTGACATAATGTGCAAAAGAGATAGATCACCAAAAATTGAAGGTGACACTTTGAATTGGTCTGCATTAAGGTAAGATTGTTCTTGTTCTCTAGTGGGAGAGTTTAAAGGCGGCTTACATCTATAGGAGACAATTTTCGTGGTAAATCCCTCCTATTACCTTCCCCTCCTGTGAATAACTCGATTGCCCTTGATAACACAACTCTGGGATGACACAACCATATCCTCATTTTCCTTCCATTGCTGACCAATTTTAGCAGATATACGTTGATTTGGAAAAAGGTGGTTGGTGGGAGGCGGGTGTTAAAGGGGGGGGGGGGCTTGCACGAGCGTACCTTTTGTCTCTTCCGGAGAGTGAAGTTCTTCCACAGGAGCAGAGTGAACTGCGTCAGGAGACCCATTACGGCTTATCCTGGCAATATCCTGCCAAAGCGTCGCTATGGCAACTGGCCCACTTAATAAACCCTGGAGGGAATAAAAGGCAGAGTTTGGTTTTAATACAGAGGAGCAATGCATCTTGGGGGAGTGCCACTAATCATTCACTTCCCCAGGCCTTGGGGCTTATGGTGCAGCACCTGTTCTAAGAATTATTATCACCTACACTCAGCAAAAGTCTCAGCATGTGGAGGTTAAGCGATTTGGATCTACAATATAAGACTCTTTATTTAACTTACTGCATATAACACTATTCTGTTTTTTAGGGTTTTCTCTAAAAGGAGGATGAAACAATGTCAACTGTCTTTCATCTCATTAACCACTACTTTCCTACATAGTCCACATCAATTAATCAGTCCTTTTGGTGACCAGAGTAAAACAAATGACATAAACTACACGGGCAACTGAGTCACTTTTTCGTGTAGACTAAAGATTGCTGTAAAATATTTATTGCTGGTTTTACTAGTCACTGAACAATGATTACACAGATAATAAACAAACGGATAGATCAACTGTGACATTTTTACACTTGTACATCAAATGTGACCTTTCTTAAAAACTCCACAACTGACAGAATCTCCTATGACTATAGTGCATTCATGCCGTGAGGCCGTAAGTCTAATTATACAATTGGGATTTAGAAATGTGCAATTTCTGTTAAAAATGCATCTGCGTGGGAGGTTTGTGTCTTATCTGTTAGAATCTGTAAGAATCATTCATACACCAGAGTCTATGTGTGCACTCACAAATACTCTGCTATATAAAACATGCAAGTACAGTTTCCAACATTCTCTAAGAAAAGCTATAATGAATTTATTTATACATTTTTAATATTCTATAGTCAAGGTGTGTTACCTGGATTTAAAACATGTTGCAGACTACTTCCGATTATTCTCAGTGGAGGTTTAAGATTAGAGTATGTGCTCTAGGTGAGGAAGGTAGGGATGGGCTTTTTAGCCCAAGGGTAGTCCTGACAAATGTGGCACCTTTTAACGCTCCATTTCCTCTTTCTGTACAGGTTCCATCTTCCCTCTGTGTGTTTACATTATTTACTGCTACTTCACGGATGTTTTATTTACTGTCATGGGAAAGTTGAGGCTTCTTCACTTCCGAATGGCCCAAAAAGTGCTCTAATGGGACAAAGAATTAGAATGCTCAGGGCCATTCACTAATCAAATACTAAACATCGGTGCAAGAGAAACAGGTCAAAGATAAGACTCTCAAGTAACATATTGGTTTGTTGGCAATAGCAGTTTATATTGTTTGTATTGTTGTGTAGACCAATTGCAAATCATGCCATTACTAGTGCTGTCAAACTCTCAAATGTGTTTCATATTTTTTGACATTTACCAGAGACCGCAAAAGGATAAATGTGCTACACTCAACACTTAGTCCAGTGATTTTTCTTGTAGTGCACATCTCATTATATGCTTTAGCCTTCAGTTCAAGGTTTACTTTGTATATATAGCAATAGATGCCAGATATGGAACTGTACAAGAATAAAATGGCATGAGTCTTTACATAGAGGCCTAGTATATGCATGAACACCCGACTCCATCAAATGCTTGTATAATTGAGTATGTACTGCATTCACTAGCACAGCTTTCAAGGCTTGTCTTTTGAAACGTGTAATGTGCAGGAGAAGGACAGCTTGGTACCACCTCCACTCTGAAATCACGTCAAGCATGAAGGGTAAACAACATCACTAAGAATATACTCAACCCATAAGTCAAACAAATGCATGTGTGTGAGTTGTGTCCGTATCTAAAGGAGATGTGCCTNGTGTGTGTGTGTGTGTGTGTGTGTGTGTGTGTGTGTGTGTGTATTTGTGTGTGTGTATTTGTGTGTCTGTGAGTGATGTGGAAACACAGAGCTCTAGGACTCTTTTTCAATTCCATATCTAAGGAACAGATAACAAGTAACAAGAGAGGGTATGATTGTGATTTGCATTGCAGCCGAAGTGTTACAAAACACAATGAACACATTTCTCTCGAGAACAGAAACCATAGAGTGTGAAGAGTGTTTTTTAGATCGTCATTTTAATCTTCAACTTGGAGCGCGGAGCATAATTGAAATGAGTTCTTTTTGCCACTTTTTTTTTTTTTTTGGACTTCTTTTTCACAAGACGGTTCCCATCAGGTGCTGGCATCAGCTTTTCACAGTATCATTAGCTCCAAAAAGAGCCAGAGAAAAAGTCATGGAAGGGATAAAAGGAGAAAAAAAAAGGAAAGTATTAAGAGGATATACAGTAAGTGCTGATGCATGCCTGGCATTTGGGGACTATAGGGACAACAGAGTGTATTATTTCAGACCCTAGGATGATCGAAAGAGTAAACAGATATTTGTCATACAGCATGAGAGCAGAGGACAGCAGAGAATGCCTGTGACATTCGTTACGAACAGGCCACTATAGCCCTCTGAAGGGTATAATGGTCCCTGTGCTCCTTCATTCAATCTGTCTCTTTTCTCTTTCTAACTCTAACTCTCTCCATCACAGGCTCCCCTACAGCCCCACTGCAGAAAGAAATTATACTGTATCAGTCCCTGAAGGTAGGCTCAAGGACATATATTATTTGTTTTAATTGCAGGTACTACATTCTGATGAACCTGAGTGTTCTACTCCTTTTCTCCTCTTTAAATGCTATATTTGATGTTATTGTTTCTGAAAATGTTTTGTTTTGTGGTTTTTTGTATTTTTTTTTTCAATCACCAGCATGATCATGCTGCTTCTTTAATTGCTGTACAATTTAATCATCAGCATGACCCCTACTCAGCAGCATGATTCCTGACATTTTAGTTCACTGTACAACCATGAACTAAACTGATTATATATTCAAATGATACATTAAGAGACAAAAGAGGAGTCTATATTAATGTATAAGATCCTTGAAGCGGAAACCAGTATATAATTTGTGTTGCATTGTGACTGTATAAAGATGTCTTCTGCACAATGTGCTACGCAGAAGAAACAGATGAGGAAATGAGAATGTTTTGTGACCTTGCTCAAAGACAAACAATATAGCTTTAAAAAATGTTTTCAGTTATCCACAACTGCAAAAAACTGATCCCTGTAGCTTTTTATAATAAACTCTGTGATGGGTGGAGGTAGCAAGATTTGGGCACCCCAGTAGGTTATACTGGATAAGTTGATACCAAATAATGAACCAGTTTGATTCCGACTGTGTTGCATGACATACCCCTCTCTCTACCCATGTTTCTTGTCTCACTGCATCTCAATTACCAAACAAGTGCTTATCTCAATATTTGCATTTATGATAAATCGCATAAAATCTCATGCTTTAAATATGAAAATCACTACTCCTTTGGGCTTAAAATAGGGCTTTTAGAAGTTTAGTCATTCGCAGAGGACTGCAGCTTCAATTCAATGCAGTTACAGCATATCCTGTGACCCAATTTCATGGTGGAAAAAAAAAGTATCAAACAGCCGTTCAAACTTTTCAAACCATGCTTTAATCCACTTCTGTGTCCACTTATATGCTTGGTAATGTTCTTTTTTTTCTCTCAAAATCATGGCTAAATGTGCAACCATTTGTCACACTGTAATGTCCATGTGAGTACCAGGATCACAGGACCCAGTGCCCCTGAAATGACTGCATCTTTGTCAAATCTTGGCCACTCCAGTCAAACACTGGTGATGTAATTATGTCTTGAACCCATGTATCATCACATGTGTCCATCAGGTAATGCTTTCTGTTCCCATTCATCAATATCTGCACTGCTACACCTTCCATTTCCTTTACCCTGTCTGACTCAGTTGTGGGTTTTTGCATTAGTTTCAACCCAAACCTCAGCCAGTGGTAACTGTTGGAATCACTCATCTTATCATTCTTCAACAAAGGACAATCACCATCCAGAGGCAGCTGCAAGACTCTCCTTTGCATTTCTACTTGATTTAAGCTACAATAAAGCTCATTACTTCTACAGGCTGCAGTACTGTTTTCACCTCTCTTTCTCTCTTGTTCCTTTGCCAGAATTGTCAAGCCGATAAAGAAAGAGAATTTACAGACCCGAAAATGGATCTTGATCATCTTTGAGTTTCAAATTGCCTTTTCAGCAATCTAAGTACAGATTTGATCCAGACAACAATACTAGACTTTTAGAAAAGGATTATGTCTTTTTTCAGTCATGTCCCCACAATGCACCGCCTTACACAGCAGCTATATTTTGCAATAAGACCAGACTGCTTTATAAAGACAAATTACCTAATAACCTGACGTGAAATAAATGTTAAGTCATTCCCGATCTTTGTTCTAATAGTGAACCTGCTCACTGGGGACATATTTTGTGATTGAAATTTAGTGCTTCAGGGGAAAAATACTTTTAGTATTAAAATATGTAGTATTTCCTCAATTAGAATTATTTTCACTTGTTAAATTGTAGATTTAATGAACCAATCAGTGTCCACATCAACAAACCAACGATTGGACATGGAAAGCAGCATTACTATTGTGCATAGAGAAAAAAAAACGTTTCACACGTATCCCTTTTCATGCTAGACTGACTTAGGGCATAGACTTATAATTACTTATTTGAGCAGAAAAAAGTATGGCATGCTCAAGACAATGTGGCAACATTATGCTGCTGCACAATGGTGTTAACAGAATGACACTTGTTAGACTGATATTAGTTTTGTGTAACAAATAAATGATTCAATTTGCAATTTAGTTGACCTGCAAGAAGGAACTTAATAAAGGTGTTGGCGTGTTACTTTTCTTCAACTGTGTTAAATTACTTTCTTTCTAACAAAGTACGCATGGGGAAACTAATCAGGTTTGTTGATCACAGATGGTTTGTAATTTATATCTTAAAAACTGTTTTAACAACATTTTGACTAAGGTCTTTGCTTGTGTCAAGGAGTGTGAGTTGTGTGAAATTCTCCTGCTGAGTAAACTTGTATCTATTTTACAGTATGTGAGCATATTGTAAACCTAACCTCAGTTAAATTTCCCAGAACTGACTATTGCCTTTACTTGAAAATACTTGGCATAGAGGCTGACAGGAAGCAGGAAGAGATGAAGGGGGAATGACTTGCAGCAAAGGTCCCTTGCCGGAATCAAACCAGGGACGCTGCCATTATGTTGAATGTGCAGTAACCACTCAACTACCAAAGAGCACCACACTGTACATGTTTAACTTGTTGCACTGTCAATGTATATGATACTAATTCTACAATGGCGACATCCCAGGTGGTCTCTGAACCAAATACTTCCTTTTAATCACAGTGACTGTAGGCTGTGACACTAGCATCTGCCAGAATTCTCTGACTCATAATATGTCAGTCATTACAGGTAATTAGTTTTAGAGAAGTAATACTTCTAAGCTCTAGTAACTGTGCTTCCTGGGGCAACCTGTCAGTCACTTTCAGCAGCTAATTAGTCATTCATTACAAACAAATGAAACTGATAAATGGAAAAATTAAAGGATAAATGTTAACACTTAATGAACAATTAGGATGTGTCATTCAAAGGGGACGTTATTTTGCATATACATTATACAGTTCAAAGGTGCACCTTATGTGACTTCATTTCTCACTCGTTAAAGCAGTTCTGTGTAAATCATTAGCATGGAAGTGTTGTTGCTCTGTGTGAGCTAAAGTTCACCGTCTCTCTCACCTGTGACTCAGCAAACATGCCATTTGATAATGAGGATATTTGAAGTTTCTACTGTCTGGTCAATAACTATACACAACCATTACACATTAAATATTTGATTTTGTTCTGCTATTGTATATTGTATCTGCTGAAATCCCATATTCCCTTTCTTAGCTCTTTTATTTTCATATTAAAAACAGCCAGTCTGGGGGCCGGTTTATTAAATGTTTTCAAATAAAATAAGCAGTTCTCTGAGCACTCCATTTGATCCGCTACAGACAAGACAGGCAGAGGAAAACAGAGATACCAAGGTCTGAGTTTGAACTAGCCTCGGGAGTAGAGAGCAAGCTACAGTAACAACAACAACAACAGAAAAAGAAGGAGAAAGACAGCATCGCGGGAAGGCTTGGCCATAAAACGTGTGCTGTTAGAGAAAACAAACTGTCAAAAACAACCTACCTCCAAGCTGTTTAGTTTTCACCCATCAGCACATCTTAGGGCAAATAGATAGGTTTGACCAGTTTGACTGCCAGCCTTATGAGTCACGCAAAAAGCCTAACATCTCCTTCCCTCTCTCTCTCCCTGCCTACCTTTCACCGTCACTATCCCCTTTTGCCTAGAGTCATAAAGTATGTAAATGACCTCTGCTGATCCTATCGTAGCGACTGTAGCCACAGTAATACCGCAGCCAGAAAGCACACAGGTGGTGTACATTACCCAACATGTTCCCTTAAGCTTAGCTCTGCAGCAGAGCACATATGTCAGCTTCTTGTAGTCCTGTCTGAGTCACCTGACGAGGCGAGGAGGGTGAATAGGAGCATTGCCCTACATTTCACTGGCCTTGTTGTTGCATTCA
>JANJYP010260872.1:0-16295 GCA_024605115.1 Rastrelliger brachysoma | reverse complement strand
TTTGAGTGTGTTGTAGCCAGACTGACTTTAGGCTGTCAGTGCTCATTAGGATAATGACTGTGGGACCTGGCAGGTGCCCAAACTTTGAGAGAGGGATGACTGGAGGAGGGAGGAGGAGTGCGATCGAGGAGAGTTATAATGGCCCAGCAGAGGGGGGCAAGAGTATAGCTGCTTAATGGGATCACATTTCATCTACCCGCACCCCATCTCACCCCCCTTCCTCTGTTTTTTGTCTTTTATAAACAGACAAAGACAGTGACAAACATTTACACTCAGACTAACACAGATGAGCATAAATTGTGAGGTAAAAAAAAGACAAACAAACCATAAAATTTGTGGTGGGTTTCCTCATTTTCATATCATCAGAGCTGCAGCTACATACACATGGTTTAAGTTACAATTCCTCTGTGAGGTAACATACATGATGGGGGCTTTTTTTTCCTTTTAAAGATTGTGCAGCTGTTTCTATAGAACAATATGTCAGGCATGGAAACTGTGTGGTTTTGACCCATGACTTTCGTTCACACTGTAGCCAAATGTTTACCAGATCTGTCATATTTTCATCATGTTTGATATTATAATCCAATAAGTTCAATTCATTTATGACAGAAAGTATAATACAGCATGCTCAAAAATGGCAATTGAAAAATTTTGATTAATCTCAGTGCTCACTTTGATAACAGTGGCGCAGCATTGCTGTGGCACCCAAGGTCAGAGGATATGACTGTATAACTCCCTAAACCCGTAAACTCACAGATAGGTGATAATGTTTTCTTGTTTGTAAAGTAACAGCATTTCATTACTGTAGATACATTGAGTATGACCATGTGGGCGTAGAGTATTTGTGAGACTATTTTAGGCTTAAAGGCTATGCATGAGGTCAGTTTCTACAAAATCATGGTGGCATCATGCATCCGATGGTGTATTGATAGTACCTTAATTCTCCTCTTTTATGAGGAAAAACACAAATATATCAGACACAAATTGTTAGTTAAGATTTTTATGTTTTCAAACATGTCTTGATAGGATTTTTAAAGGTCCCATGCCACAATTAGCTTTGCTCTGATTGGATCGCTGTTCTCATGAATATTCGACATGTAAATCAGCTTTACCCTGATTGGATAAGAGCTATAGACATTAACCCAGCTGTCAAGAAGTATGCTGTTCCACCTAAGGTAACAGCATACTTCTTGACAGCATGCATCTACTGCATGTTGTTCTACCTACGGGACCAAGTCGGTAGTTGTAGAGGAGTTGTAGTAGACGACTGTTGAATGTTTTAAAAACCAACACGTAAATATATATATTCATGCCATACACCATTAGAAAGCTTAGATTGTCCTGATTCATCCAAGACTACTCACAAGTCATATGATTACTCATATCCATAATAGTATTAGCAGTTAGTTTGGCTAGCTCCTCAGCTAAAGTAAAGCCAGCTATAATGCCTACATACCTTCAAAATCTTCCCTTTATCCACAAGGACCTTTAGTACAGCTCCCCAAGTATCCATGCTTGTGAAATATGAAATCTGTTTCCTTCTAACCGAAATACTTTCCACAATATGTCCATATACTTAGTCCAACACGTAACGTAACACACATGGATCAAAACTCTGGTACCAAAGTGCTCTGGTGTTTTTCCAAAAATAAAATTAAGCTATTTATCCCACAAGGCATACAGTGTATTAGTAGATGTTCTGCTTTGGCATTAAACACAGCTCCGTTGTTGGTCTGCCGTTATCATATCCGTAGAGCAACTGTACTAACAACCAAACTCAACCAAGTGGGCGGGACCATGGATAATGAGTGTCAGTTCTATGTCACACTGACAGAGATTCTCTCTTGTCGTTCACTGTCTACTGCATGCAGCTTTCAAACCTACCATACTTCAAAAACACACACTGACCTATCTTATTTTTTAAAAAAGAAGAAAAAACATTTTTTTAATGGCATGGGACCTTTAAGAATGGCCAACAAACCTTTTTTTAAGTTTTTTTTTTACATGCCACTTGAAGTGTGTAGCTAATGTTCAATGAACAAACATAAATGTTCAGTGTCTTGTTTAAGAATATCTAAACAGAAGGGTCAAAAAAATGTTCTTGCTTTGCTAATTCAGGGGTCACACTTGTGACATTTCAACAATATGGTGGGCCTTGATAAGGATGATCCTACTATTGGCACTTTACTGGAAGCTTTGAGTTACACAAAAACCAGTCCTGCTCAAATAGATTTAAACAGAGACATACATCTCCTGGGCTGTAGTCCAAACAAGACAGATAAATGTGAAACTCTAGTCGTCTCCCAGGTTTCTTTGAAGTGGTTGTGTAGGCTCAGACAGTGGTGTGAGGTAGCATGTTTGTCACAAAATCCTTCACCCAAGCAGATCAAGGGCGTTCGTCACACACACAAACATCGCACATGTCTGCTGACAGGAGGATTATCTGTTCAAAATGAAAGGTTAGAGAGAGGGAGCCACTCTGATCAATGGAAAGAAGGGATGGACCCTGAATACAGATGTACAATGGTTGAAGAGTAAGTTTCCTCTGGAAAGGATTAGAGTAAAAAGGAGTGGATGGATTTAACATACAGCTGGATAGAAAATCCTGTGTGTGTGTTCACATTAAATAAATCTCATGTAATCAAAATACCTGAATGAATACCCTCAAACTCCCAAAACCATGAAATCAAAGTTCCACAAATCTTAAGCTTTTTTTATACAATAATGTCAATGTCACATTGTGATTAGATTCATTACAGTATACATGGATTGTTTTATCTTGATTCCCAAAACTGGAACATCTAATTTTCTTACTATATAAAATGAATAAAATAAAACCCAACCTGCTTGCAGCTTGAGGGAACAAATAGTCTAAACCAGTCCTAACCTGTGAGGTTTGGTTGGGCTCCAACTGGATTCAAACTGCAAACATTAACTCACACAATTCATTTGGTCTGTGTTGTTTGCTTCACTGCTGAGTGACTTACCTGAACTATTGTCATGGAGCAGACACTTACAGCGCTTTTCCACAACAGAAAGTTAACCAAACATAACATAATGTGCATCCATTGTCACATATTGCTGAGGTGACTAAATGCACTAAATGCAAGTTTCAGATTGCTGTCAATGCTATGATAGGTCAGGCATATATAATGCCACATCACAATGACAATAACAACTAAAACAAACAGAACATATATCCTAACTTCTTCTAGAAATCTCTTCTAGAAGAGCAGCAAATTTTTTCAATGGTGAATTAATTCAATATAGGCCTACTGGTGTTTTGGTCCATGGTTTGCATTGCTGACTGTTTCACAACTGCTTACTTCATTCACTTACCAAACAGTCTTTATATCCAAAACATCCCTATTTGTGACAGTTACACAACAACATGGACAGCAGTAGTCATGAGATCTCTGCAAGTAAGAGGAACAAAATGTCTTGGTTTGTAAAGGAAAATAAACAAGGTGACGACCTCGAGAGGTTCTAAACAGTTTAGAAAATGGCAAGCCCCAGGTTAAACGATAACATGAAAAAGTGCTATTATTGTACAATATCATTAATTCTTCTTGTATTGAACACTGAAGTTGGAGACAGCCTCAAATTTTCGTTATATGTTGAAACGTCTATCTTAGATTGATATTTGATACTTGAAACCCAGTAAACCCTACAGGCTTTCAGCAGGTGTAACATACAGTGTGGCACCACATGATGCCTTTAATAACTGTACTNTGTGTGTGCATGTGTGTGTGTATGTGTGTGTGTGTGTGGGGAGGAGTGGGGGGGGGGGCGATTGTGAGGTTATGGGTGGGAGCCTTTTCTTCACTCTAGACTCAAGTAAAAACTTTTCTAGCACACCTCACACTGAAAGAATAGTGGAGAGGCTTCCCAGGAGAGCTGACCTCTCTCTGCTGGTGGGAACCTATTTGTCTCCCTCCCTCTCACTCCCTGGCTCTGAAAGGAAGATGCTTTAACCTACGCTACACTAACTAGAGAACATCTTGAGTTTCACCTTTTACCAGAGTCCCATGAGGGTGCTCTCGGCTTTCTCAGGTTAAGGAAAACATGACAATCTTTTCTAAAATAAAATGAGCAGGGCAACAAGGAATGTGGCATGTATTTGAAAGAAAGTATAAATGCATTCATAAAATACTTATAGGATCAGATCCAACACTGTACATGTAGCTTCCTCAAATATATAATATATATTGCATCTTCAAATATATTTTTGTGATCCCAAACCATTTATCATTCCAGGAATGATTCAATGATTTCCATGGTTTAAACAAGCATTTAGATCCATCATTTCCTGCCAAGTTAGCACAACAGATTTTGGATTTTAAATTGTGGTTTAACCGTGGAATGAAGAAAGTACGCATATATACAATCACAAAATTATTTATGGAGATACATCCTACGGCTGTGTGGCTAGGGAAAAATACATTATTGAAGTTGAATAACAGGATAATGTCTGAAGTGCTTAAGTAAAAAAAAATGGAGATATATAATTCTGCTTCTGCATCATTGTATATAAATAGTCATCAATTGTATAGATGCCTGTGGTGTATGAACTGATTTATGGTGCTGATTTTTGTCTGGAGTGCTGGATGCCATATTATACATTATCAGACAGTTCAGTCTACTCAAAGAGGGATTTTTTTAAACTAAAAAGACTAACTTTGGAATACACTCACATGATTTTCTGGCACTGAGCATAAGATTTCCAATTTACACTGACAAGTAAGAGATTCTTCAATACATTCCTCCTATACAGAGCCATGAACTCCACAAAGTGATACAGCAGCTAAACTCTGCAACTCGTGATCTGGACACTGCCTACTAAGTTTTTTAAAGATGTTTTCAACTGTCTGGTAAATGACAGGCTTTTAATTGTTAATACCTCACTGCTCACTGGAATTTTCCCCACTATCCTCAAACATGCCATTGTGACTCCATTGTTAAAAACATATCTTCTTTTAAAAGCAAACTAAAAACATTTCTTTTCTCATAGGCTTTTAGTTTTTAATTATTTTTTTTACTCAAACATTATTTTTTGTCTTATTGTGTCTTTGTATGTATTTTACTTGTATTGTTTATGTAATGATACTGTATGCTTTGTCTTGTTTCAGGAAATGTGCTATATAAATAAAATTGAATTGCACTGTGTTTAAAACACAATCTCAGTTCATATCTGTTTTCTAAACATAGCATATATTTGTCATATCATTGGCATTTTGAGACAATTTTCATTCCATTGTCAAAGATGCCAAAAATGAATTCCGATTTTTACGAGTTATTTTTCTTATAAAGAGGCAAAAATTAGTCTGTGGTGATTTGTTTAGTACCAAATAATCTTGCTGATGTATGATACAATGTAATACATATGGGCTATAGTGGAATGCAAATTTCAAGATTAAGCCTTATTTTGCCAGCATTTTTTGTACATACACATAATCTTCCTAAGATGAATGCAGACAAACACATACCTGACAATCTTGTTAATTTAAAAAAAAGCAAAAAAAAGGAGAAAAGAAGTGGAAATTCGAGAAGAGGACAATTGTCACCTCATCCCAGGAGGTGTCCTCTAGTCATATCCCTGCCACAGACAGGAAGTCACACATAATGTTTGCCAAATGGAAAGCTACCAGGGGTTCCCTGAAGGAAACCTGAGACCACAGGACATCGGATCACTGAGGGGGCCCAGGTCCCCTTCTCTATATCTACAGGTACAATAGAACCTGCTGCACTAAGTCCTATTCAGCTCAAGTAAGGGATATAGAGCCATCATGTATGCTGAATAAAGTGGGAAGGTATCCGCTGCTTTTTATTCAGATGGGATTATGTAATGGTGGGACAGGAAGAAAAGGAAGGGATTACAAAAACAACAGTGTCACTTTCACCTGCAGGTGACATCACTAGCCAATGGATGTTTTAACTGCTGACAGTCACTTAATAAAGAAGTGTCTTCAGATTCTTTTTCTGCCTGAAGCTCTGTAGATGCTCAGGCTCATCGTGTTATATATTTGATGAAGCACAGCAGTATTTGTGACCTCTGAAAGGCCAGGCTTCAACTCATGAGCATAGTTTCAGTCAAGATAACATCCAATACAGAGGAACAACCACACGGTGTATGTGTGAGACAAGTAGAGTCTAGATAATGACATGACCCTTTCATACTAATAGGTCTACTGAGCAGTTTTATAAGAACATTACACCTAGGTCAAGAGGAGGGTGGTGGAGTCAGATAATACATGTTGTCCCATTTAAACTGCAAAAACAAGCACAAAACAACAGGCTTGCTAAAAGACTGCTGCTGCTGTTTTTTGTGTGTGAATTTGCTTTTGAGGATTCATGCCTAGATCCTTCCTTTTTATTGTATTTATCAGTAAACTTAAATCCAGTAAATTTAATCCTGAACTGTATTTAATTCTCTATTTTGTGGCAGGGTGCTTGTATAAACAGCTTACAGGACTATATGAGAAGAATCTTGCTCTCTACACATAACTTTAGTGTAGTGATTTGGAGGAGAGTGCGCCTCAACAATGGGATTCTCAATAGAGGGCTAAACCCAAAAACCAATGAGTATGTTGAAAAAATATGAAAAGGTAGCACATCTCAAATTTCCTGATCAAAAAGGATAGAATACTAATATTTCACCTGTTTACTTGTCTTACATCACAATAGACAACTGCTTATGTGCATTGAAACAGAGCCTTCATCAGAGCATTTGGGGTATACAGGTTAAATTCAATTATGTGGGCAAAATTAATACACAGCTGGGAGTTGGATCAAGTCCCATGGTTCTAGATATAAGCAGTGATTGCAAGTATACAATTCAGTCTGATTCAAACTTTCAGACATTCATTCATTATATACTATATGTAGGCTATATATAAATACTGTTTCAGGCCATCATTGAAGATAAATAGTATCACATCCTGGTGATTCTTGGATCACCAGCCCTGGCCAGACACAGCATTTAGAAATTGCATGAGTCATTAGTCTGGTTTTGTTTGCACTACCGGAAAACTTCATAAGAGGGTAACACCCTGTCTGCATCCTAGCCACATTTCAGCTGCATTTTTCTGTTGCCTGTGCCTGCGGAAATACTGTGTACACTACATAGCCAATAAAAACAATCGGTGAGAGTCACTTTTAACCTTAAGCATATGGAGACAGACAGGTATAAACTTTGTCAATTACCCAATTCTGCAAATGCTGTTTTAATTCATGGAGCTATTTATTGAGTTCATGCCTGCCATGTCTGCTCATTTAAAGTATCACATACTACATACTACATACTACATGAGTCATAAACACAGATGCAGTGCTCTGCTGATGATTGCATTTCATATAGATTACATTTTCATTTTAAACCATATGCAAATATCCTGAAATAATGATCTGGGTTTTCCCCTGATAACGTTAATTACACAATTTATGATGTTTTGAAAAGAAATAATGTTTCTCTAAATTTTGCTATATCTGTTTTTGGGATCATTTTGGGATTTTGGAAATCTTGGGATTTCCTCGAGAAAGCACAGTCAATAGTCCTTAATTGTTAAATATGTTGGTAGGATGCGGATTAAAGTGATGAACCTCATTTTTATCTCCATCATGTCCTATGATAAATTTTAAACTGGAGCAATTGTCCATTTTCTGAATGTAATGTATACCATAACACTTCAAGTTAGGGTCATAAGATATGGCAAATAACAAGATGTAGAAAGGTAAATGTTTATGATTAAAAAAGAAACATCACACATGTTATGATTTAGGAATAATTCGCTCCCCTATGTCTCACATTTTGTCAAGCGTCCTTGTTTAAATTAAGGGAAAGACAGTGCCAGCAAAACTAAACAGATGCTGAAACACAACTGTTGTCTGTCTTGATTTTATTTGAGACACTCAGTAAGTTAAAAATAGCTGCAAAAACTCAATACTACTGATAGGAATCACTCCTAGTTGTGGTACCCAGTAATAGTGGGAGCCTTTTCACAGCAGGGTGTTTGCTGGCCTGCCAGATGTTTATTTTGACAATTTGATGCACAACTTGAATCTGGTGGTCTTTCCTAAATTTCCTTCAAAACATTTAAAACCAAGTTTCGTTGTTTTATGGGTGTTAATGTGTGTGTTGTTCAAGGTTTCACAGAAAACGTTTTTTAAGCAACTGCTGATTATGGTTGTTACCAAGCTTTGTGCAACACAATTTAGAAATAAAACTATGCTGATCATCATGTCAGTGCAATACTTAAACAGAGAGGAGCCTCTTTAGTCAGCTGGTCAACACCTCTTGTTGATGTCCACTCATACTTTGTTAGCCTCGATTACCATGTGAAAGTTCTCAGTTGCATGATGACAGCAAAGTTTCAATCCGCTTGTTGTCTCCACCTGGGCTGTCTCCCCTCACCTTTGTGTTGAGCAAACGAGTCAATCAACTACACCTTTATCTTTGCAGTGAAAGTCGTCACGTCTGTTAAATCTACACATTCCTGCATAGATAACAGACTCAGATTCCTGTCTGACTGAAGTGTAACAGCGATCATGTGCTGCCAGTGTCATTAAGTGTGAACCAGAGATGTGACTTAACTAACCCCTAAACTACTACTACTGAGGTGAGCATGGTGTTAACAGCATAGTGAAAAGTAAGATTATGACATGACTTATTAATGTGCAAACTTCTCTGGACAAGTAAGCACATATAGTACTAACAAAACGCTTTTTTATTTATTTTATTCAAACCTTATTTAGCCAGGGAAAGCCCATTAAGGCCAAGGCCTTATTTTGGATGGTACCGTGGTTACAACGGTCGACCTGGTTACACAATAATATGAATAAAAAATCACAAACATTGTGAGACAATACTTGTAATATGAACATCAAAACATATACTAATGCTGGAGAATATAACAGAATAGTTAGGTTTTGTCGAGTCATTTCATGGAAAATGAACCCCCCTAAATCATCATAGTTTGTGCAGTAGAATATAAAATCAGAGTCACTTTCCAATTCAGTCAAATCACACAGTTCACACGATGGAACTGAAGACTGCTTGGCATAGACACTACACTGACAGTGACCTGAGAGTATCATCATACTTTATTGACATCAATTTTGATTTATTTTTCTTTTCTACTACATACTACAAACTTTCTCACAGTTGCAACATCTCACAGTGTCCATTACAGAATCACATCACAGTGGCCAGAATAAATGCATTATAAGTAAGAGATGTGACTCTTATGTTACTATGTTACTATGCAATTACTGTTGTTACTAGAATTTCTCTGTCCCTTTACACTGATTGCAGGTAGGTCCAGACAAGTTCTTTGTGGTTTAAAAGCATTTCAGAAACACTAAGAAGTGAAATAAGAGATTGAGAGATTTAGAAGGGCGTTGCATGTTATTTGGTATCTGTGAGATGCAGTCTCTTCAAGTCAAAGACTCTTCACCTGTATGTCCTGCTTTCAGATTCCCATTCTCTGACTCACAGTTCATATGAGGATTTGGAAATGTAATTTTCAGAAGGGGTTTGTTTTTCCTTCTCTTTCAGTTACCATCAGGAATTGCTCTATTAGTCACCCTTTAGATTTCTTGTAAAGCCACAAGTTAAACTTGCGCACTGGAGAATAAACACCTGCAGCTGTTGGTTGAGGCTGGATAGGAGTGACTCACTGAATGTCCTGGCCCAGAATTCCTGGTCTGACAGTCCCATCATGAAAGTGGTTGCCTATGTATATGGCTCTTATTAGTATATTACTATTTCTGTAGCCTTGCTTAAAGCTTTGTTTCATTTATTTCCCTAATTTCTACTCTCTTCATTTCCTGTGTTAATGTAACTACTGCTATATTATTAAAGCTTCTCATCCTTCCAAGCCAAGAATCTTTCTGCTTTAGGTCTTCATAAGGTCTTTTTTTATCAATCTCTAAATGAGTTTTTAAAAAGTTGCTTTAAAAAGATAGTTTTAACTTACTGTAAATTGACCTTTACATTGTTAATTTCCGGGTCAGCCAGCACTGTACTTGGTTACTGGTTACTCTCTGCCAGAGGCATCATGTGACCCGCTAATGGACAATGCTGACAATGCAGTAAGTTTGTCTTTGGTTAAAATTATCTTTTTTTAATGATTTTTTTTTTCAAAAATGATGGGAAAAATGATGAAAACACAGAACAATTTTTAAATATGTCCATTGACCATACATTAACATTGGCAAAATGATCAATCCTTGAACAAAACTGAATATATATAATGTGAAATGTGAAATCTGCATCTTAGCCATGTAGCTAACTTGGCCTACAGCTTTGTTGTCAGGTCAGTTTATCTGAATGTTAATGACTAATAATAGTAAACTTGCATTTTGAATTTTTTCTCAAGGTGTGGCTGCACGCAACCAGCCCATACAACACAGATTTACTCTTCATTTGGACAACTTAAAATATAAATTGACTCAGACATCAGTTGTAACTTCCCCTGTTCCCTGTTTCCCTAACCACAAATTAACTGCATTATAAGTCTTTTGTCTATCTCATTTATTAACAAAAGCTCGTTATGGAAAAACATTATGACTTTGTTGAAATGTTATGAATCTCATGTTATGTGGGGTCAGGCTACTTCTTTAAATATATATCTCTGTTAACATAAACATTCAATAAAGATTTTTATCTTGATCTATGTTTTATTTCTCATCACTGTTTTTCTCTGCCACTTTCTTCTTTTACTGTATGCTCCTACTCTTCTTTTTCTTCTTGAGTCATGCTGTTGCATGTTGGATGAGATTCAATATCCTGCAGTCAACAGGAGACTAGGACCATGTTTATTCTTGTTAAGCCTCAGGTGATACAGCTGTTCTTAATATTAACTGAGAGATGTTTTTAACCGTGTAATGCATCACATCAGAAATCTAATATTGCTGATGGATATTACTCAGATGTGCATATCTTTAAAGATATACAATAAAACCATTTTTCCACCCTTTAAGACAATGTTTTCAATGAAGCTGCTTTTGTCTCAATATGTTTTTGTTTTTTTTTTTTTTACTGCAAACAGTACAAAAACACTGATTGGTGAAGCAAGATGATGAGTATAATGCAGGCTATGAATACATCTAAAATAATTAATTATTATGTGTTTATTAGTTAATCAAAATGCTAAACCCTGTAGCACTCATTAGTATTCCATGCAAACAGAATTGCTTTTCAACTAATTAAAAAACTTAGACAAGCAAAAAGCAAAACATTGTATTATTATGTACACGCCAAATGTACATTTACATAGAAATGCTTATAATGAAACTTACTTAAACTGAAACTAAGCTCAAAGCTTCAACTCAACTGTCTTCATCTGAAAGTGAAAATAAGTGACCAAGTTGTTGATGATGATGATCATTTGTTCTTATCAAAAGAGATTAATCATATTTTCTCCTACTATCTGTCACAGAGGAACATACGTGTTGTCAGGCCATATGAAACGACAGCTGACACATAGTTTACACTGACATTTTGCCATAAACATGAGTGCACGCAAAACTCACATGCACACACATAAACTCATGGATCTGGAAAATACCCCATACAGCCCCCACCTCAGTCATAACTCTAATTGAAGCCTGATGCTAGCAATTGTTGCATTTGCTTTTATAGCCCAAATTCAGCAAATGATTTTAATGAGAGAGGGACAGAAGCTGAGTGATGCTTTCAGTTTAAAACTACTGTTTTTGTGGTTGCTTCACTCTACACAAATGTTTGCCCCCAGTTTATCTCTTAAAAGACAGAAATCTATCAAAATATCAAATTGTGTTAAAGTATACATACATGTTGTGCTTTTGGCTTTTTCATGCAAACATACTATCTTTTCTAAAGATACGTTTGCTTTACGCATTTATTTTTTTTTTTGCATCTGTTGGAAAAACACAACATGTACCGTATATTCTTATTTTCATATTATGATATGTTTCAAGATCTTTATTGCCATCATTTGACAGAAGAAAAGAGGTTAAAATTCTCTTTGATACTTCATGGCTAAAGTCTTTTAAGTCAATCTGCCAAAACAACCTCAAAGAAGCAAAATTGCTGTTTTGGGGAGGCTGGAGGAACATAAAGCACATTTGCCCTGGGGCAGTTCAGTCTGGGGAGGGCTCCACTCCGGCTCCAGTGGTCTAGAGTTAGCCGCGGAGTCTTCAGACAGATGTGGTGAGCTGCATGTGATCAGTGCCACTGTAATTTTAGTTTAGTCATCGTGTGGTGGTGAATGAGGCCGACTGATGCCAGTCTGGCAAGAGCAATATGGGGTGTCTCTGTTAGTCTCCACTCTCTCTGTCTTCCTTTTTAAATGACAGTTCAGTGTTTGATTTCTGGCATGTTTTTAGTTTTTTCCAATGGCGATAGAAGTAAGGTTGGATTTGACAAATACCCCTTAAGGACTTATAGTTGTATGAATGCAGTCTTGACATATCATTATTATTTGGCGCATAGCCTACATATCATCTCTTTGTAATAGGTTATCCTTTATAATTGCCTCATCCACTTCACTATTTTCTTAACTATACTCTTTGAAATGATGGATTTCCCCTATGTATGACTTTGAACAGTGGCACAAATTCTCTGTCTGGAAGCATTTCTTTCATCTTGGCTCTTTGATTGCAAGGGAAAGAGTCATCAAAGATGAAGGTTTAGACAGTTGAAAGTGTTTCTTTTACTGCATCTGCACTAGCCTGGTTATCAATCCTCTTCCACATCGTTTCACTTTGTGGAAAGCATCTGGCAACTCTGGACTGGGAAACGTTTGCATCGTAATGGGTGAGATATTTTCAGTTTTGACCAATCGCTACTGCTTGTTACGTATGTTATGTTATATTAAGCCCATAGAAAGTAATTTCTTAGGCAATCTTTTTGTTCAAACTTTAATACTTCAATTTGGGAAATTGATGACAACACATAATGTATCGCTTTGGTAAAGTCCATCTTTCCATCCAAGCTTCTTGAGCGCTGGTCAAAATAGAGCATTTGAGTTTGACGTCATAGGATTGAGACCTCCCTCTGTTTGTTGAATATCCCGCACAGTTTTGAGCCAGAGAAAACTTAAGTCCATTGAGAGTTCCCTGACTGTGTGGTAGTTCAAAAATAATTAAGCAGAACAGTAGTGGGCACAAGTTTGGTTACATCTGCACTGTCAGTATCAAGATTTGACATCAAATGATATATTTGGCATCTCCAAACAATCAAAAATATTTGTGTTTCTTTACATGTGTTAAAGAAATAGTTCCATATTTTGGTAAATACAGACCTGGAAATGGAGATGGAACCAGCAAGCACAGCAATTAGCTTAGCTTAGCATCAAGACTAGAAACAGAGTCTAGCAAGAAATAGAAATAAGACATACTGTAGTTGCAGCATCAAAACAGTTTCCAAAACCCCTCCCTCCTCCTGCTGCCAGGAGCCTGGCAGTTGATGAGTGTTAGAAGACATAGTGTGGGTGCCTCTGACCCAGAGTGATAGTTACTTATGTAATGACTAGGCGCAGTACAATGAGTGGGAGGCAGCTGCTGACGATGAAGCAGCACTTTCAAGGTCTGCCTATAATTAGCAGCTTTTGGCAGGTCAAAGTGGAGGGAGACGGAAGTCTAAACAGCTTTACATCTGAGAGTGGGTGGAAGCACAAGTCCTGCTGAATATGGCCAGATACAATTACAAACTGTGGTTACATGCATCTTGCAGCATGCATAATCCACCATCCGCCATTCCTCTGTGTGCCACAGTGTGACTTGGTGTAGAGCCATGCAGTATTCCTGTTATATCTAAGTTATTATGATTACCAGTTTCCGACAAGTAAATAGTTTTTACGTCAACACTAAATTTGTGATTTTGAGAGTGAAAATATTTTTTTTTTCTAAGTTAACATGTGAATCTTTCCCACCTCTTCCATTCTATCATATCATATTGCAGGTAGGCTATTAGTCAAGTCAGTTGTTCATTGAGATGGCTGAATGGCCTGAGGGTCAGTCCCACACGAACATCGCCTCTGTGCAAGATGTGGAAAAAATACAAAAATTATTAATTTTATGTGAAGCCATCCTTTTATTTAATTCTTGCCTTTTTAATCAAACTAACACTAAGCTACCTGTTCATACAGGTTTATAAAGAATGAAGCTTTGTGCATGGAAAAAGTACTTTTCCACTACAAAATCAAGGAACAGCCTTAAAAAGTGTTAACCATAGTTGTGTTAGATGCCTGACGCTGGAGTGGCTTAACCAGTTGTCACATAATTTGTGGTTGGTCAACATTATCATCACATAATTTATGTCTACAACATGTAATCTGCAAGTTACAGTCTGTGCACATTTCATGAAATTTTTGGAGCCAGTTTTGCAGTTTTAGAGCCATACAAAAAACCCAACAACTTTATTTTCCCTTTCCAACCATATCTGCCCCCCCACCCTCTATCTCTCTGTATCTGTTACTAATAATCCTCTCTTACTCTTTATCTGTTCACCCCCCTTACTCCATCCCTGTTCAGTGCAGTGATAGATGTTATCTGAACTTTTGCAGCCAAAGTGGTGCAGAAGTAACAGTGAAGACAGAGGGTTGGGTTGGCTCAGAGCCCTAAACCTAGAACAGAGCTGTGAGTGGGATTACAACACTCCAACTCTGTTTGTGTGTGTGGTTTTGTGTGTGTGTGTGTGTGTGTGTGTGTGTGTGTGTGTGTGTGTGTGTGTGTGTGTGTGTGTGTGTGTGTCATTGCTATCTCTGTAAGGACCTGTTTTAATTTGAAACAACTGTTGTGAGACATTTTGGCCTGTTCCCACTACTTACAAGTGCTGTTTAAGGGTTTAAAGTACAGTCAATCTGAAGAAAGATTTATATTTGAACAAAATACCAAACAACACTAAACAAATACATTTCTCCCTTCATGCCTCCTCCATGTCCTAAGTTCATGAATATACATTGCCAAAGAAACAACCAAAGAGAAATATGCTGTAGAGTCGTTTCTGTTCCTGTTTCACATTACCACAAATAGAAAAAATATATTTTTTTCATGTGAGTACAACAGTCCATCCACACTCTCCACCTCTCCACTTCTCACTTGACCTAAGATTAGCATCTCTGTCCAAAGAGGTGTGTCAAGTGTGTCAGCTGCAGTTCCCAGCGATTTGAGAGGGTGGTAGCCACATTAACTGTACTTGCAAAGCTGACTGACAGCAGAAGTTGTTTGCAGAAACCAACAGTGTTTGTATTTATTGATTGATACGGTTACATTCAAAACACATATACAGGCAATATGTGAGAAATTTGAACTCACTGTGACCCTGAGTGAGCTCAAACCACCAACCTTTTGGTTAATGATAAATGATGCTGTTAACTTATTGCACCATAGAGACATTACGGCATTTATTAAACTGACGTGCCCCATATATTTTTGTATCCCCAATTATGTGAACTACAACAAAATTCTTAAAAACCTATATGGCAGAAATTTGAAATTGCTACAACCTTGGTTGAGTTTGAAACACTGTTCAACTAAGACCTCAGATCAGACGAGACTCTGCTCTGAATTTTAAGTGTTAAAATAAATTTTCTTCAATAAACTCCTTTTGCAAAGGAGGGTTCCTACTACAGGTCTCAAACCTTCATTTCCATACCACATATGACTACCCTGACTACTCAGCCCAAGTTCCTGAAAACAAAATCAAAAATTAAAAAAATATTTGTATGGGGTAAATATTCATAAAAAACATTCATTTGTGCATTTCAACTGCACCCCTAACTCTACTCCTAAAGTAGATCACTTCATAATGGGCTGAACTGGCGCATCAGCCGAATGTACACATTGCACACTCACATTCTATAAACAAATATTGCAGCTAAACATATTTCACATGAAACCAATAGACAAGCAAGCATGCTCCCTCCATCTGCATATGTAAGCATATATTGTGTGAAAGGCTGCATTCACTCTCCTGCGCTGCATGACATGTTCTGACAGGCCTGGATTCATGAAGCTGTATTAAGAATTCCACAGAAGGTGATTCCAAGAAAAAATTACAGCTGCTGCACAGCAATGGTCAGGTCTGGGCAATTTTAGGCAAAGTTAGGCAAGAAGCACAGTTTAGGAAGATAAAAAGAAGGAAGCATTCTAATATACATTTTACATCAGTTCAGGCTTAAACTTACAGTAAACATAACATGATGCCTGAACATAGGACTTTCACAGAAGAACAGCAGTTCAGTCTTAGCTCAGACTTGAACACACAACCTTTAACCCAGGGGTGGGCAATCATGTGCCATGGAGGGCCGTGT
>JANJYP010260683.1:0-11712 GCA_024605115.1 Rastrelliger brachysoma | reverse complement strand
AAATAAATAAATAAATAAATATAATGAAATGTGTAGTTGCCCTCATGTTATTCATGGCACAAGCAGAATTTTGGAGAGCCATTGTGGTCTCCAGGGTGAGTAAGTGTGCAGCCCCTCTTCGTCATCATTATCATTATCAATCATCCTTCTAGTGGCGACCTGGCAATGCACTGCACCACTGGCCTGGCCACACTAGGATATTATACTTGCAGTGGGAAAGATAGAAGGAGGGATAGATTAATGAAAGAGACAGGGAGAGATGAAGAAAATACATCAGGAAGAAACACAACATTAAAGGAGTAAAATGAAAAGAAAGTGAGGTAAGAAGCAAAATGAAGCAAAAAAACAAAATGAGTATAGAAAAAAGTGTAGTAGAAAGTAAAGAATGAAAGAGCAGGCCTAAAATAATAGAGAGAAAAGGGAGGGGCAGACAGAACAAAGTGTCAAAGAAAAACAAATAGAGTAATTAATCACATTTAGATGAAAGAAGGAGATTAAAGAAGATGTAGAGGCCTCTGTTTGGAGGGAAAACAGTCGCAATTCAGGGACTTAGTGACATCCAGCTTGTGTGACCTGACATACCCTATCAACACTNCACACACACACACACACACACACACACACACACACACACACACACACACACACACACACACACACATGCAGACACACACCTTGGGGCCCTTGTCCTGACCTCTGCTGAACTTCCCCATGGGGTCAAAGATCAGATATGAGGACAAGCCATGAGGTGATAGACTGACTTCTACCAGCAGAGTCTGTTGTTTTTGAAGTGTATGTGCTTGACACAAGAGAAACAGCTTGCCTAAATAAGAATCTGTTTTGCTGTAGCAAATACGGAAAGAAGAGCATGATGACATCTTGATATGCACCTTTGATTTAGACAATTTGCTCTCATGCAAGGTGTCAGCATACTTAGCTAGATCCAAGTAATGTGCAAACTGACATGTGTACAGTCTTTTTTTCATTTTTTCTCACTTGCATGCAACACATTAGCCTTCACACTTGCCTTTTATAGACATAAAAAAATCAACTTTTAAGAGTATATATCAGCACAGATTTATGAGTTATTTTGTTATTCCCTACATTCTTAACAACATTTCCCAGCAAACCTAATAATGCTTTTTTGCTAGGCTTTTTCAGTCCAACTTGAAAAGTTGAAATATCATTTGGAGAGAGCTACTGTTTCATATGTCAAACACTATAAACATTGTTGCAGTAAAACAGTGCTGGGTAACCACACTGCAGGAAAGATATTTATAAGTGAAAAGTAAAGGAGAGTAATGTGTGATATTAAAAAGTGACCCCCTGCAGCTCACAGTTTAATATGAAGCCTGTGGTGGTTACAAGTATTCTGAAATACAATAGAACAATGCAAAGACTTAATGGCTTGATAATATTATTTTAGCTTGTAGATGTAAAACATAACATAACATAACCTAATAACTACACAGCAAGAATTTAAAAGTGGTCCCTGTGGGATTATAAGGTGGTTTTGGGGTTAAGCTATATTCCATATCATCAGTTTCCTCACTCTTAAGTTTTATATTCTAAAGCATGAATTACACAAATATCTTCGAAATCAGATGTAGATTTATTCCTTAGTTGAAAAATTATGCAAATGCTTGTAAATAATTGATAATTACATTCAATTGTAATATAACTCAAGTGTGCCTAAGATTCGTGAATAAAAAGTGTGCCTATGGATGCCAGTCAATCCCAGACCCTTACATGCTTTCAGAAATAAAAAAATAGAGTCCTACACAAGTGTTAACTGCCTTAAAAATAATAAAAAGCAGTCTCACTATCCTCTTACAGTTTAGCATGAGGAGATGCTTGGACAGGAGTGTGTGTTTATATACGTGTGCGTGTATTTGTAAGGTATTAAGTGCAGGGGATCCCCAGTGCATGTTTAACTCCAATTTAGACAGTTACAGAAACATTTATAAAGTCTAGAAACATGTAATAGTGCATATCAGATAGAACAGATGTGGGGATGAAGACTCAGGTGGAAATCCCCAGGCATTTACCTTAAACCCTGAAACAAATACACACATTTCATCTTCATTATTTGGAATCCCCCTGATTGTAGCCTCTACACAACAATAGAGCTGTGATGAGTTTATATTGCATTCAAAAAACTAGAAGCTTTCATCAACTAATGGAAGAACAGTGAAATCATCTGTCATTCTGTGAGAACTGCTTTCTCCTGATAGAGATATCATCTAGTTATATAGTGTCAACAAAGACTCTGATCTTCAAATGGGTGTCTATTCACACACACACACACACACACACACACACACACACACACNNNCACACACACACACACACACACACACACACACACACACACACACACACACACACACACACACACACACACAGGTATGCACATGACTACACCATGCACACAAGCACTTTGTGCAGATAACAATAAGAGTTTGTTCTTTTTTAGCTGTCTTCATACAGACACATTAAGTATATCCTCAGGGCAGTCTGGATATGATACTCAGAAGGAGTTCATATGAGAGAGATGAATCATATATAAACTAATCTCACATACAAATCCCATCGATCAAAAATGCTCATTTGGCAGCTTTCCCCTTCAGGCCCCTTATCTAAATGATATAAATAACTCTGACTTGGCAGCAAGTATTGAGATTAAGAGAGAAGAGACGGAGGGGAAATTTTATGCTGCCTGGTCTGACCACAACTGACTGGTGGTGGAGCTGACAAATATGAAATTGCATCAACTTTAAAGGCATGAAGATGAGAGCCACAACATGACGACTTGTGTAAACAAGCATAGACTTTAAACTGGTAGCTAAGGGTGAGTGTGTGCCCACACGTGTGTCTGCGTGTATATCAGCTACACACACCAGACTTACCAGTAGTTTATTGGGGACAAACATTGGTAAATTGGTAAAATGTTGATTGAAAACATTGTGTGTGTGTGTGTGTGTGTGTGTGTGTGTGTGTGTGTGTGTGTGTGTGTGTGTGTGTGTGTGTGTGTTTGTGTGTGTGTGTGTGTGTTCATATCAACCTGGTCCACAGGGGGTCTGTGGTTGGCATGGGGGAGGCTTCTCGGCAGGCTTCGGTAATGCAAGTGGTGAGAATGGTGAGGATGATGCTGGGGGTGGATGTGATCTTCCTCATAGTTATCAGCTATCATCTTCATTCTGCTCTGAGTCTGCAAAAAAAGGGCATTAACAAGAAAATTATAACATCCATGTGCACTAGAAAATTTATTCCTCCAACACTGCTTATTTGTTGTTCTTTCAGCCTGATTAGGCAGAGGGAATCTTGGATAGTAGGAAGACATCACAGATGATAAAAACAGTGCCGCTAATAACACTTGACAGGTCATAAATTGAGTGAGTCAGAGTGCCTGATGAAAATATCGTAAGCCTGTCAAATGTCATCCATATTGCATTTGATCATTTAATTGGATTAGAAAAATCATAGTAAGAGCAGTTAGTATTTCACATAGCCTAAGGATACAGACGTTCAGCCTGAGTGAGGCACCTGCATTTTAGATGTCATTGATCAAAATTATACACAAATATGCGTTTTTCTGCATGCCTGTAAATGGGCAAGTAAGACTGTGTCCTTTGTTTTTCTGTGTGTGTATGTCTGTACATGTGAGTACAGACATATGCACAGACTGTGTGAGTGTTGGTGGAAGAGGCTGTCATACTGCCAACATCATTGCTTTGGAGAGAGATAACAACCTAGGCTGACTAACATTAACAATCAGCTGTCTGCGAGACAGACAGAGACAGAGTGGGTGCAGATATATTGACAGGCTTAGCTTAACTGTAGATACTTCCCCAGAGGGTGGACGTGACTGCAGAATGGGTGGTGGGATTTTATATGGAATGAAGATGATTTGAAGGAAATGTATGCACAAATCCAAAATGTTGTGACTTTTCTTGTTTAAATGAGAGACAAACATTGTAGAAAGAGGCAGAAAGCATGAATCAGCTGCAAAGAGAGGAGGGGGATGTGGCCTGGGGATATAACTGCTGAGATAAAGAACTAAGGCCTAATGACTGAGGAAATAAGCCAGGCAGGATCACAGGAGAGGATGTAGCCAGTATTAAAGAGGTTAGCAATTAGCTCAAATTGGAGAAGCACTACTTAAGACAAGGTGAGAGCACTAACACGCTGGTAAGAGGGAAAAAGAAGAATAAAGATGAAGAGTGAGGGATGGAGGAGGGTTCAGACAGAGACCAGACCTGTGTTTAGACGTGTGTTAAAGGCTACTTTGAGGTGTACAGCCCTCCTTGACCTCAGGTGTTCACACTAGCAGGTGTGGCTGGGTGTGCCTGGGCTGGACAGTTACAGAGCTGACACCAGTCACTGAGGCAAGGACAATTACTGTCATAAATATAGTACCATTAACTACTGCTCTGCTCATACTGTATAGATGCATTCACTTAGACTCTTACTGTGAAGGGTCATAAAACTTAATATGTGTTTTGCTGCTAATCTAATAAGAACCGCATCACTTATCTGTGTTTATCCAATTCGGTCCTATTAGGTAGCATACAAACAAACAAACAAACACAAATGAGTGAAGTGATGGTAAGGATGAGGGTAGTTAGGTCTATGCCTGAAAGAATAATATCTAATTGTCATGATTTTGACTGATATTGCAATCACAATAAGATTTGTAATGTTGGAGGGAGGGAATAATCATTTTTGCATAATTATACTCCTGTTCTCATTTTTATTGAAAAAACATTAAGGTCCAGATTAAATGACATTCCACATTCCAGCCACTCTCTTCTTACAGACTGTGTGCATGTACAAATTAGGTGTGTGTACATAAAATGTGATGGAATGTGTGTGTTTTAATTAGCGTTAATAAGTGGTTTTGCTGAGTCAACAGCTCATTGATGGCCTCCAGGCTTGCCTGTAGGTCAGGAGGAGAGGAGAGAAAAGGAGAGGAGGAATCTGTTGTGTGAGAGGTGTCACTGAAAACACTGACAACTCTAAGCATAACACATTTTTCCTGTACTGTATGTCTTTCTGTGTCCGCATGTGTATGAAAGTGCAGCTGCTGGCACAACATGGTAGTGATGATCTCTCTGCTGTGCTTGCAGCTGCATCCAAACCTCAGTTCAAGCTCTCTGTAAATCATAAGCCTGCCTTGATTAGAATAGAATTTTATTAACACATATGGACATGGAACATTTACAAGAAAAGTCTTATGCACAGAGGCAGATGGGGAAAGTCTGCACAATCTTCACAACACTTTCTTTATTCTTTATTTCTTTGATCCAGGCAGTGTGTGCATGTGTGTGTGTGTGTGTGTGTGTGTCTGTGTGTGTGTGTGTGTGTGTGTGTATGTGTGTGTGTGTGCATGTGTGTGTGTTGCATTGCCATGCTATCCCAGTTTTACATAAGCCTGTGTCTATGGCACACATGTGAGAACACAAAATCCATGTTTTCAGCATAAAGAGAGGATGGATGTTCAAATGTGTCCAAAAAGAGAAGGGGAAAATGAGATGGAAGAGAGAGGCTAAGTCTCAGAGAATGGTACACCATTGAAAAATACAAATTAATCTTTTCTCAGCTTCAAAGTACCAGTGACATTTGGCCATTCATCACTAGGATGAGACCACTCTGAGAATTCCCACATGGGGGCATATTTGTTCTGACTCTCTCCTCAGGAAGTCTAAACACTGCACTTTTCATGTGTGTGCTAATGTGAATGTGTGGCTCACCCTCAAAGGGTAGTAAACTTTCTGAGAAAGGACAGTTTATCTTAGACTGCTTGCTTCACAAACACGTACACACACCTACACTATCTCTCTCTCTCTCTCTCTCTCTCTCTCTCTCTCTCTCTCTCTCTCTCTCTCTCTCTCTCTCTCTCTCTCTCTCTCACACACACGTTCCAGAAGTGGGATGTGGGGAGGTCAGATAGGGCACTACTATCTGTAAATCTATCTGCTGTCTCTAGATCAGCTTTCTCCTAAGAGACTCAGAGTCCCATAATTCTTTGGCATTTCCTGGTCTGTTTCCTTCCGTCATTGGCTGTTGAGGGCCTGAGGAAAGCAGCCTATCCTAATATATATGTCAAGAAACTACTTTTCTTACAATGATCCTGGTGCTAGGTGGCCATAGCCTGCTACACCTTTGCACTTAGCAGTGTTCACATGAGTTTATATGCATGTGTGTCCATGGACTTTTTCAGAAACAAGGTGTATGGGAAAGAGGAGACAAAGAAAAAAATCCGGGAACAGCTGCAGACTCTCCCATTCCTTCTTTCTTTTCTTCTCCTCTTTTCCCTTTCTTCACCACTCTACCCGAATCCTGGAGGCAACATCATTGCAATTAGAGCTCATCACATCATCAGGTGCACTCTAACTACCCAACGGGAAAACATGACGCATCCAATGGCGATAAACAGATAATAGGCTTTCCTTGAAATTCCACAAAAGGAATGCACCCCCTAGGAACTGTTTATCGTTTACGAGACACGAACAAACACAGGTTGGCACTTAAATGGACACCCAGCCACTGCATCTGTTGACTTTTAAATGCGCCATGTTTCCCAGAAGCCCCTCTGACTCAGGAGACTGTATATGTGGACTCCCTGCTGTTGGCTCATTATCATTAGCATTCATGTTAGCTCAGTCACTGCTGTGGTCTGACCAGACCCTAACGACCCACGTACCTTCATCAGCCTCAGGTCATGTAAAGCAGTGGGGCAATATGGGAAATAGGTGTGAGTACATAGGTATGTGTATGAGTGTGTGGGAAGATTTGACGTCAGTTTGACCAACAGATGTCAAGCAGAAAAGTCTGCTTGTGAGTCACCAGTCATGCCGAGGTAATGCATCTAATCACTCTGATTGCAACATTATTGTTAAGACACTAGCTTTCCTCATGTGTTTATTTGCCTGTATTTGGAGTCGCAGGTCCTGTTGGTTTGGTTTATGATGACTGAACACAGTAACTGCGGTTTGAGGCGGGGAAGTCTATTCTGTTTATTACAAGGATTTATTAACCTCTATCTGTTCCAGCTTTTAAAGTTCAAAAGTTTGCCCATGAGGCTGTTTTAAAGCAGGCGAGGCTTCACAACCTACAGAAGGTTTGAATTTGTAGTCCTGCTTTGATTAAAAAGACAGCATCTGTCCCAAATGGTAACTGCAAGGCCAGGCTCCATATGATTCAAGCACAGGTCAGACAACTTCTACTATGAGTGCTTAATTAATCACTTCATTCACATACATAACTAGCTTTGTGGTTGCAAGTGTTGGATGTACCTGCTGTTTGAGCTGGTGCATGAGCCTGTCCTTCTCCCGCTTTAGAGCCAATACTTCCTCCTGAGCTTTCTTCCGTTTGGAGGAGGATAACTCCAGCAGGGCAATGTTAGCATCCTTCTCACTGATGGCTGCCAGCAAAGCCTGCTGCCTGAGGGAGTGAGAGTGGGAAAGACAGTGTAAGATAGGGTAAAAAAGGTAAACAGGAACAGTATGAAAAACCTATTGGCTAACACTTTCTATGAAGGTCTAGTTTATAATTAACTGGGAGCACATGCAGTAAGTAAGTAAGTAATTATAATGCATTTATAATGCTTCATACATATCATTATAATGGTGTATATCATGTATATTAACTTATACCAAGGTTTATAAAATATTATAAGTGTGGACACTCATGATGTTTTATACCTGCATACTAAAGTGAAAGTGTTTGAATAAAGAATATTTAGTCTTTGGTCACATAACATACTATAACTATCCTTACTCTAGTCAGTTGTAAAGACACACCTTGGTATAAGTTCATATACATGATATACACCATTATAATGATTTGTATGAAGCATTATAATATCTTATACATTTGCTCCTAATGCATTATTAACTAGACCTTCATAGAAAGTGTTACCAAATAGTTTATTCATTTTCCAAAGTTAAAAAAAAGTTAGAATGATAAAACATTTGTTTTGTGAGTAGGAAGCAGACAGGTGGACAACAAAGAGACATAGATACTAAGCCCCAACATCTGTAGCTGTGGGCCCTTGTACATGTGCAGATGTCACAGCAAACTCACTCTTTGTAGAGCTCTTTAAAACTCAGACAGAGTCTACAGAAAAGAAGCAGACATCTTTGAAGTGGTCTGCTAAGTGCAGTATTAGTGGTACCTCAGTGTGACTCATAAGCATGTAATAATGTAATGAAGTGTAATAGAGCAGACTAAGGCGGATATGACATCTTTCCTCTGTTACCACTGGTAACCACAATCTGCGTTTGTGGGTGTGTATAGAGGCACTAGGGGGGGTAAATGACTGTCTACAGGTGCAGCAGAGATAAACCACCAAGCTTCATCATACACAAACATCCAGGCATACAAACCCCCACAACACACAGGAGAATGCCTTGCGTAACCCTTAGACAAAAGTTAGCGTCTTCAGAGCACATTGGTGATGACTATCCTCATCATCAAACAGGATGTCATAAATTCAGTGCTGTGACCAATACACATTGCCATTGGCTGCAGGCTCACTGTAAAAATGTCATTATAGAAAGAAAAGAAGATAAAGACACATAAAAAAGAATACTGCATATAATAGGACCTTTTTGTAAAGTTCATCTGAATGGCCAGTCTTAAGCTGTCTAACTGGTGGCACTGAATATATTTAAAGTTGGATAAATATAACATGGCTGAAATCCAGACACTTAAATTGCATTTGAAATTAGGAGGGCATTAAACCGACATGCTAAGGTAATGTGTGGGTTTGTGTGAGGTAAGGGGAGGAGGAAGAGGAGGAGGGAGGCTGCATTCAAAATACACTTTGGACTCAATTAAAAATTGACCTGTATTGAAGTGTTTTTATTCCATGATTTAAGTCCCTGCAGAAATAACTCAATTGCGAAAATAAACATGCTGAACTCAGAATAAAGTCCTGCTGGCTTGGGACTCCACATTTGGTGTTTTTAGTACAATTATCTGCGCACCGCATCTGGATTCTCCTATTCAAGACCATTAATAGGCCACTTGTATGTTTGTGTGTTCTTGAGTGTGTGCTCACATTTGTGCATGCATTTGTGTGTGCATGAATGTGTGTTATGACATGGATCGGAGCAGCTAATCACATCATTAATCACAGAACAGGACCAATGTGACACTTTTCGTCTCCCCACACCTCCACTGTTATTTCTTTTAATGCTTAATGTAAGGGACACACACACACACACACACACACACGGTCCTACATTAGACTTGTACCAGAGCAAATGCTTTAGACCAGGCATGTCCAAACTCTTCCAGAAAGGGCCGTGTGGCTGCAGGTTTTTGTTCCAACCTATCAAGAGCACACAATTTAACCAATCACCTGTCTAAAGACTGAGAACAGCTGATTAAATGAGTCAATCCTGGTGTGCTCCTGCTTGGTTGGAATGAAAACCTGCACGCACATGGCCCTTTCTGGAAGAGTTTGGACATGCCTGCTTTAGACTGTAGGCTGATTCTGCTTGACCTGGTCATTCACAATATAAAATGGGGGGAATCGTTATTTGCATTAAAAAGCAAAATAATCAAACAACAATGGAACTGATCTTTTAACTCCTCTTCATATGGTCCAAGGTAACGTGCATGGCCTAAAAAAACTAAAGATGAATTTAGCATTTTAGAGTATGGAACAATGGCAATCCTGGGTTCCATTACTTTATCTTTAGCTGTGAGACAGAGTCATATATGGGCAAGGAATGCAGCACAATGTGTTCTTGTTCATAAACAATGTGTCAGATTAACAGCACTAACCGATGGCCATCTTTGCACCACACTACCAGACATGTAAACTCCAACATCGGATCACATCCTATTATTATCATTCCCACATTTTGTATCTCCTTTGGAATTATCTGCATGCAAACACAGCTTGAGTATTCATCTATAAATACACAAAGAATGATTGCACAGAATTAATAACATAGACACTGTTGTGAATGAGACTACACTATTTGAATGCTTTGGGAATCTAGGTGGGTGATGCATTAAGTGGACCAATATGGTGGAAGAAATTAATGTGGTGAAAGGTTAAGAGCATTCACACCCATCCTAGTTTTAAAGGGGAAGGTTTATCTTATCAGTGAGTGCATGTGTAATCCTTTATCAAGGGCTGTTACACTTCTATCCATCAGGTTGTCTCTGTTGCTGATTAATTATTAGTATAATTATCAATTAAAAATTGAAATCATAATGACATGAGACTTTATTTGTTGATTACAGCTTGATTATAGCTCACCTAGTGCTTGTAGAGATTTAAGAGTTTTGTTCAAGAACACTTTGCCAGAGTGTTTATTGCTTCATGATGCTCTCCAGCTTAAGAAAAGCCAGTGCAGTCTCACAAGCCATTGCAAGCTAACTCTGTCTGTAGAATAAAAGCAACTGTAGACTTCTGTATGTAGACTTATAAGATACATCTATCTCACCTACATTCCTTAGCACAGGTGCAGACCTCCCAAGTGAATTATTGTTTGACCCTTGCATGTTCTGAGCCACACTGAATTAAACTTTGGAATCAAAGTGGCTGTCATGCTTCAGTGCAAGCTAAATCACTTCCAGTCTCTAAATTAAGACAACAGATTACAGCGCTGTCTCCCTGTGTGTGTTCTCTGAGTGGTACTGCAGGATTCTGCTGAGTGATGTCTTCCTAAAACAATAAAAAAAGGGGCATTATTATGATTAGTCAGCCAGTAAACTTTGTCTCCCACATCCTCAGTCAGTGTGGTGTGCACATGGTGTATGTGTGTGTCTGCATGTGTGCGCTGATTAGTATTACTAACAATCTTTGAACCTGAATCACACTAAAGTATTTAATCACATCTAATTTGAATGGCCATTTGGCCTTCGATTTAGAACACACTTGAACATGTACATGAATCTAGCAGACAGGATTCATCAATCAGCACACACACGTGCATGCGTGCGCGCACACACACACACACACACACACACACACACACACACACACACACAGGACTAATACTTATACTGTATCTGCTGGCTCATCTTGAGTGGGTGAATCCTCTCCCTTTCCTCCCATTTGATTCACTCTCTGCTTAACTTAGACTTGGTGTGTCCTGGACAAACAAAGGATTATCTTCATTTCCTGTCTGATTGAAAGGGCAACAATGGAATGGTTTTTTATGACAATCTTGTAATTAGTCTTCATAAAAGTCAGACCCCGTGCTCTAAGAAGACATAAAGGCACTCCAGTAAAAGGATAAATAAATCCTGCGGCTGTCTCTTTTGTGTCAAAACTCTCATCTACCGTACTTTAGTTTTTCTGTTCTATAAGATAACAATATTTTAGCAGAAAAGATTAACATGATGCTCAAATAAACAGCTGTGCATTTATGTTCATGTCATATGCCATCTTAGTTTCAAAACTGTGAGAGAGCATGCAATTCTCTGTGGAACAGCATAGGTTGGACTGACATCTTATTTATAAGGGGTGAAATTCTAGGTTCAACTACAACATGTGATTCCAATTGAACCTTCATGGTCCCTGGGACATTTTGAGACATTTGGATCTACAGAGGTGGGAGATGGATGGCTAAAGTACATGACCATGCGATGAGAGGTGAGAGGAAAAGAGGTAAGATGGGGGCGGTTGGGGGGGGGGGGGGTAGAGGGTGCAGGTCAGCGGAGATGAGATGGAAAGAAAATATG
>JANJYP010260574.1:0-13031 GCA_024605115.1 Rastrelliger brachysoma | reverse complement strand
ATAATATTTTGACAGTAGTGTTTAGCATGATTATGACTAATGTATCTCTGTGTATAAGTGTTTATATGGCTATAGATCTTTGTATGTATAAGGGGTTTTGATTACAACAATAAAAAATCAGAAGGAAGTTGTTTGTGATCATGGGTTGTATTGTAAGTATAGTAAGAGCGCCACCCGTCTGTGCTGCATGCTACTGCACCCTTTATTTCGATGAACACGCCCTCTATAGCAGCCATTTTCAGATGAACCACATCTGCGTAGTATTTGACCTATTTTCCGCGGGCTTGCCTTATATACGTAAAAGAAAAAAATACAAACGGTGTCGTTGTATTTCAATCAGCTCAGTTATTTTGGGGCGAAAAAGAGCCGTCTTCAGGTGCATATGTAGCGTGAAATGCAAGTGGCGGACGAGTGACACTGTCAGCTCGTTTTCTCCACCTTGTCTTTTGGTCGCAGAGCATAAGAGCTGGTTGGCTAGACAGGCGGGGGCTATGGGATCATTGTGTGTGTATGGAGAGATGTGCTGAGTGAATAACCTTCCCCGGTAACAGCTGTCAGATCCACCAGAGCAGAGCAGAGGACAGAAGAGCAGGCCCAGTCAGGCCCAAAAGCAGACACAAAAGTGATAGGGGTGGATTGTAGAGGGGTGGGTGTGGGCTGCACTGTTTGCAGTCCTCAAATGCTGAGCTCAAGGGTTTTGATGGGTGGCCACACCGAGCCTCTTGACGGGGGTCTCAGCACCCAGGCAGCTTATTGTTTAACACTTTGCTCATCTCTTTTATTCCCCCCAATGCAGATTCCATGCACAGCAGTGCAGAGCACACAGCCCCAACAGTGGCCTGGGACGCTGCCTTTGTTGAGGTGTCAGTTGCCAACGCAGTGTCTCAGCATGGTTCACCACTGGGCATGACAGGGGATGCAGACCCCATGAAGGGGGATTAGTATTGCACCTATTGTCTGAGGGCACAGTGGTGCTGGATTTGGCTACATGGCTATTCAACGACTGTATTTCTATTCTTTGACACTTGACAGGGACGCTCTGTGGCCCCACTTTTGTTACATTGCAGTTTCAGAAAGTGTTCATGTCATGCCCCCAGTCGAGGCCCTTATTATCCCAGTTGACATGACGAGGAAAGGTGCAATGGTGGATTCTGTTATTGCTGTCTGCTGCTGACCTGCAGGTTAGGGTGTTTTTTAATGGGTTAGGAAGAAGCTTGTTTCTCATGTATAATTTACTGTTGATTCTGTTAATGGTGAAAGGAGAGCATGTTGACTGAGACTTAACCTATGAGGGTTTGGCCACATTTGATGTTATGAATACAAAATTAAGGGATTTTTTCCCCTTTTTTTAGGGGGGGTTGTTGGTTTTTGTTTTATTTGCACTCTTTTATCATTCAAATCAAATCTCAGCCATTTTGTTTCTCATGGAATGCTTTAATTAAATCCCTCTATATGCAACTGTGCACTCATGTACAGTCATGTATTATTATACATGACACAGGAAAAATGTGACCTTACATGACATGAGAGAAAATGTGTCTAAATTTAACTCCTAAATATCTAAATATTATTACATTAAAACCATGATTTAAAAAAAAAACTCTTATATTATAAAATATAAGAAATATATTAAGTTAATTTCTATAAACAAAATTCCACATAAATCTCCTATTCAGCAGAGACCTATACAATAATGGACGCTTTAGTATATCTCACTATGCACAGTTGCTCAGAAGCCAAACACATATGGTCAGCCCCACAGTACTCATTTCTATGTTGAGAGAGCAGTTTGGGTGGTAAAGCACTGTGGAAAATAGTGATGGATGGCACCTTGGTCTCTCATAGAATAGAGAGGCAGTGGAAGTTTTTTTATTACTTTTTTATTATTAAAGCAGCAGCTGAAGTAGATCCAGGTTTAGAGTGAATGTATTTTTTCAATGCTATACTGTCTACAAAAGCTTTCACCTTCAACTTCAGCATTTCTTGAATTTTTTTTTTTTGCATTCGGGGCCACTCTCATGCAAACTCGAAGTCCATTAGAGCAACACATTTACTCCATTCAACTCAACCATTGCATCTTAAAAGTAAAAGTAAGTAAAGTAGAGTTACTCCAAAAATCTTCTTTAGCTCTAGACTATTTTTTCAGACAGTAAACAATTCATTATTTGAAAAATTCCCCCTGCTCAGATATAGAAAAACACTTTCACATGTAAACAAATTATGTGATGTGATCATTCTGCAGTTGTGCAAGCATTGCCAAAGCATGCTCCAGTGTTGATGATACAGTAAACAAAACACCATTGTGACTTCATCCGGACTTAAAACTGAATTGCAGACATATGCCGCACTGTACACTATCCTGGTCTGAATTTTAGTTTCCCCCCTCAGCTTTGTTTATCAAAAGATTTTCCACATACCTTTCCAGAAGATGTTGAAATAAAGAGATGAGAAAATCCTACAAAGCATAGCTCACCAGTCCTTTGCCAAGTAGCAATCCCCAGACAAAAGAAGCTCCATACCTCAGAAGTACCACAAGTGTTGAAATGAAAATTTCTATTACCAGCTATTACTAACACACTTGCCTTACAACTGTTTCTCATTTATGGTGATGAGAAGGAAACACTCAGAGAAGAGTGTACAGAAAATGTTACCTTTGTTTTTATTTTTCTCCCTCATCTCTCTCTTAATGTAGTGTTGATGTCACTGGACGGTGAGCAACTGGGTCATGGTTAGCTGAGAGGTTGCTGAGGTTTTACTTGCCTTGATCCCTGTCAGGCAGCTATAATGAGGAGGTTCCGTTTTCCCCATCAGTTGGGAGTAATGACCACCATAAAGACCTTGATTGCAGTTACTGCAGAACACTCCTCTACATGGCAGAATGACTCTTGAACTCCTTCAATCATCTGTCTGACTCATATACAATCTGCCATCCTCTTAGACCATTCCGTCAATAAATATCACTTGCAGCCCCACTACTACATACATGTTAAACTATAATGTAAAGCACTTCACTCATCACACAGGGCAATAGTTTTACTAGCTGTCACATGGAGTAGTGTTGTTGTTGTTTCACCTCATGGAAATTATTTAGCTGATAAAAATTCTTCATGAAATACACATTTTATGCAAATATTGCATTCATTTTATCACTTATTTTCTGTCGCTTACAGTTTGTTGTATATTATAATTTTACATATTAAACACATTTAATGTAGTACAAACAGAAATGAGAAAAATCACACAAAGGTGAGATGGGCCCTAAGGTTGTGCCTGAATCTGTACAGTCAGCCTACTTAATATTTATCTCCCTAAACAGGGCGCAGAAATACTGCACTCGTTTACCTGTTAGACAGAATGTCATGTTGTCTTGTTAAAGCCCCAGTCCATGACAGCAGGGTGGCTCCCCCTGTTGAAACAATGTCACTTCAACACAGCATGTTGCACCATACAGTGATTTACTAGGTTAAAAATATAGATTTTTTTCCCTCCACTCTTATTTATTCTCTATGCTTTCATTCAAATGACAGTGCCCTTCAGTAAAACATTAATTATAAAAATATTTTATATGTTCATAATCATTATAAATGTAATACTGAATTAGCATTTAATACATTTAAGTAAAACATTTAGCTGTATATAATTATACTATATAAATAAAATCTTAGCTTACCATAAGAGGATAATATAAGCATGGTAAAGGGGGGCACACAGGACAATTTCATTTGGGCTGTCACAACAGAGTATGGGTGGTGACCAGACGTCGCAGAAATCTGTAAGAGGTGTCCCACTTTGTGTAGGTCACTTCCAATTCACTGGATCACCCTGTTCATTTACAATCAGCCCCGTAATTAAGGGATACCAACCCCAAAATTATCAATCAGTTAATTACTGGGATGCTGAAAAACAAATCCAGCTCCTGATTGAAGCCCCAGCAGCTCTCATAAGATGCTGCCATCATCCAAATTAAACCAGAAAGAGAACTGACCAACCAACAGAAAATAAATGACGAAAATCTCTTACATAAAATACAATTTTTTCACCTTTATGTTTTTTTTATGTTTATTAATTTTAGTGGGGCTCAAATATGCATATGTTGGGCATTTTAAGCATTAGAAGTATTCTTAGGTTGAAGAAAAAATGTAATTCATGTGCTGTACTGTACATGTGCTTTGGCAACTCTCCATGTTTAAGCTTGTGCTTCTGTATTTGTTTGTTTTTTCACTTGTGTAGAAGGTGGCACAACAAATATGTCACATATATCTGATCTGATCAACTGACAAGGAAACAGAGATGTAATTCAATTGCAGAATGCTATTAGTTATTTCTTTGTGCTTGAAAATTATACAGCAAGCAAATGTTTTATGTTTTTAAAAAGCAGATAATATTAAGACTTGATTGGACAAAATTGGTATTTATTTAATTTTAGTGGTAGATAAAAGAGAGGGGATCCAAAAAAAACACTATATACACAAACACACACTTGTAATGTCAGTGGTGTGAGACCACATGTTTCCTCAAAATCTAATTCTGTGTGGTGCTTTTATATGAAATAAAAGCACATCAGCAAGGTGGCACATCAGCAGGGTGGCATATTATATGAAATAAAAGCACCATCACTCCTCTTTAATTATTTTCTTAAGACTTTAAGACAAATAGCTCCCAAAATAATTATCATTTTATGCATTTTAGCAATAGGCTAAATATATATTGGATATATATCCAAAAGAAGCTTTTGTAAACAATCCTTACCAAAAAATGCAGAGAGACTCCAGCTGAAAATTTGCACACCCAGTGCTTATTGTGATTCACTTAACTCTTTTCCCATATGGGAAAGAAAAGGACCTATAAATTGCTTGACTCAGGACCTCCATTTCCCATCAATACATTTCCTCTCCTCCCTCTAGGCATTTGAGCATCAAAATGCATAAAAATTCCCTGATAGTGTCAGCAACCTACGGCTCATCTCTAAAGTAAATGCAGGCCAGATAGAATTAAAGAGGAGGTCCTGTCCTTTTCTTCACAAAAACATTTTCATGATTTCTCTGTTAGAGAGATGTCATCACCAGAGACAAAAACAAAAAGGAAAACATGCAGCTTGGCAGTCCAAAGGACGACAGCACATCAGGAAACTACTATATGTGAAAATACTGGAGCCTGTCTTCTCTCAGATAGGACCCTGTGTAATAATAGATTAAATAAAAGCTAGTCCCTATGTTATGGCCACCTCCACCTATGATGAAACCTTTCATTAGAAATGGACAAATCTGTATTCATTTGGGTTCTAAATTCAGTGTTGCTTCATTCTTTTTTTTACTGCTGCTCTCTTTAGTCATTTCTTGTAATTGGTTTCCTTATGGATTCTCTGCAAAATGCAGATTGCACAGAGCCACAGATCTGAGCTTGTTCTGACTTGTGCGAAATGACCCCATACACAACCCAGTGACTTCAAGATGTTTCTGGGAGCTGCATCCAGACAGGGATGTAGTGGGAATGGGTTCCAGTATTGGTGGCAGGCGGTTGGTGGGGTGGGGTAGTTGGAATGAGACTCAAGAGGCCAAAACACCGAATCTGGGCCCAGGGTTTTTTGGCAGGCAGCAGAGTGTGAAATTTACAGAATTTCTTATGTTGGTGGTGCTGCTGCCTCTGTGCTTGTACCAAGGTAGCCTATTGTCAGACAGCAGATTTCTAGAAATCAGATGTGATGTTTTGCTAGTGTTTGTATAAATACTACAATGCAGATAAGATGGGATAACTGATTGGTTACACTATCTTTCTTACAAATAATTATAATTCAACAACTGAAATTTTAACTGCTAAAATTGTTTTTGTCTTTTTAGTCCTCTCAAGTACTTCTGCAATTATCTTAATACAGCTAAGTGTAGGGGACATTTTGAAACACTATTAAAATCAGTGATTCTGCCAACATTTGGAAGAGCAAGAATCAAACAAACCAAACAAAAAAAATACCTACACTTCTGTGTTTATTTCTTTGTTCTTTGTGTTTTTTACCGTTTTCCTTTTCTGTCTCCCCATCAGAGCCCAAAGCCACTTATATTTACATGGCATTGAGGTGGAAGTACTGCAGCATGCCTAATTTGCAGCAGGCCCCATGTTTTCTTTACAAATTGCAGTCACATATCATTTAGTTTCCTTTTATTATTGCTAAGAAAAACAATCAGAAAACCTCAAATGGAGGCCATTGTACACTGGTCTCATCCTTGGCTCCAGCTTCCCTCCCAGTTCATCTCACTAACTGTCTATGCCTCTGCCAGGATTTGCTGGAACAGATGCCTTCTTATTTTGACGGCCTGCTGCTTGCCTCAGTCAGTTGGGCAGCAGGTCACAAATGCTCACATACCCATGAGGACACATGAGCACACACACATACATGTATGCTGTGATGGCTGTGAAGCATATGTGTTTAACTTACTGGTTGTTTAAGTAAGCTGAGAAGAATCCCCTCAGGTGATTAGTTCATTTGCAAGTCTCCGGCTGTTGAGGCTTGCACAGGCCTCCTGCCCCACCCTTTTTGTGTCTTGTGCTGTTTAGCTCCTCACTCTTTTTCAGCCTTATTCTTTCATGACCAGCCTTGCTTGCTCGATCGGTTTGCTCTTTTCCCCCTCTGTTCTGCTGTTGTTTGTGTTTCTCTAGACTCCGAGGAACGAGAAGGAAACAGAGAGAAAGTGCAAAAAAAGGGGGGAAAAAAAAGCTGAGACAGAAATGTTAAGTCGACTCGAGTAATAGCATCGGTCTTTGTCCTGCACTCATTATTTTCGCTTTGATTACAATCTGGAGAAGCTCAAGTTACCCTAATTCGGCCGGCTGAGGCTCTGGCTGAAATTGTGCTGTGCTGAGTGATGGTTGAATTAAAGCTGCCAGGGGGGTCAGTGCTGGATTGAGTGTGGAAAGGGGAAAAAAATCATCATAATTATAAACAAAATAAATAAATAAAAGTGAAAACAAAGACAGTATCAACTGTAATAATGCGACAAATGCGCAGAAGCATAATAAACACAATCTGTGGGTGAATTTCAGATTCATCCAGTATGGAGGATATGTAAACGATGAGACCAACCATGTAATTCCTTCTGAGACGCTTTCATGCCAACGGGACGTCTTGTTTATGTCAGAATGAGAATGTTGAGAAATGGTCTCAGTGTTGCACAGCACTGAATGGATGGAAGAGCAGGCAGGCATGCTGGGATTCTCTGGCCAGTGACGGTGGTACCATAGGAGGGGAATGAGTGGTGAGGATGCCGCCTCGGGGGCCAACCACCACTAGACACTAAGCACTGCAGAAGCCCAGTCCCCATGTAGCACTAATCACAACCCCCTGCTCTTTCCATCTGTTCTCCATCAGCAGCCTTACAGTACCGCTCCACCCTTTACCTCTATCCACCTTTTATCCTCTCCCCTTCTGACTATCACTCTCACTATCTTTTAACCTACTGAAGCTTAACTCTTTTTCCCAGGATAGTATTTTTTTTACCTGTTACTTGTAAGTTTTCAGGATTTGTTACAGCTGTTGTCTGAGGGCAGAAGCTTGACCTGTTTCATCCTGAATATTGGTCTCTGTTTTCACAAGTTTAAGTTTTTTACTACTGCAGCCAAGCTAAAATACCTCTACAGAATACACTCTTGTATTATTTTGACAGCGATTTTTAAAATGTTTCTTGATTACCATCCCTTTATGCCTTTTCACAGAGATGGCAGAAAGTGTCGTCAGACAGATGTGACTTTTCTTACTATGTCACCGCCATCACTTCAATTACTAGCCTGGTTCACAGTTGTATTATGCTGCCCTTAATGATCAGATTAGAGTTACTAATTAAAAAAGAAAAAAGAAAAAAAACAATATTACAAGCTGCCCTAACGCTTCTCTGGGCGGTGATGAGTGAGGGCAATGTTATTATTCTTTTGAACTCCTGCCGTGTGGGGGAATGATGGCAGACATTCAAAGCAGCATGACATTTGGTGTTTGTTATTTCTTTTTTAATTTTTTTTAATTCCTGGGCCAGTGATTTATGGCTCGATAAGTACCTCAAACTTTTCTTTTTTTCAAATGGGGATAATTTAAACACACCTCCCAGGCAGCAAGAGCTTTTTTTTCTATTCATCTGTTTCTTTCAGTCTTGTTCTGGGTTTTCTATTCTCCTTTTATTTATATTTCTCTAAGCTTTTCTCAGTTATCTGCACCACAGTGGACATGGTATGTTTTTTCCTATTGACATTTTTGTAAACTTGATATGTTTTAATGCAGTTCAACATGCCCATTTGTGCTTCTTTTTCCAATGTATTTAAACTTTTAAATGATGTCCATGAGTTAATGTATTTGCACCCTTGAATTGTCCCAGATTTGACTATAGCACACAAGTGCTGTGTAGAGAGAATACAATAAAATAAATAAAATATGTCCAAGCCTAAGAAAATGACCCACAAACAAAGACATTCTCTTCCACTGTGCATTTAATCCATCTCACTCACTTGCCTCAGAGTATAACAACTCTATTGTAAGTTTTTGCCCTTTTATTTCCAGAGCAAGTGTGAGAAAAATAGTGTCTTTTTATGAATATAGGTCATAAAATTTGGAATGAATATATTGTATTTCTCATAGATTTTTTTATACCATACCATCCCATTTAGAGTCTTCCTACATTGGTGCGCAAAAGTTACCAGCAATACTGCACTTCCTCAGTCAGCCATTACATCATTTGTTTCTATTTCTTGTCAAGCGTGACTGCTCGACAGCTCATCCGTATAATTAAAATGCCCTTTAAGCAATTTGCTATTCGGTTTCTAATATTTTTAGTCTGGTCATTATTCCCAATGCACAGATGTGGCATGTCAAGGAGGGAACATGGGCCTGACAGCATCTTGCTCCGTATTGTTCATTTGGTTTAGGGGGCAGTGGGGTATAGGTAGTCAGGTCCGTGATGGAGCTATTGCCCAATTTATTCATTCAAGTGTCAGTTATACAGTGGTCCTGAATTTTGGAGCTGTTACAGCCTGTCAACATAGTGAGAGCGTAGTCATTAATCACCATACATTTGATCAGAATGCAGCAAACCTCTACTGTTTCCTGTGATGGAAGGACAATGGAAGGCTGTGTTAGATCTTATTCCGCTAATTGGGTTAGTCCAGCTAATGGCCATTTAGATGGCGGATAACAGGGAGGCAATTTACTGCACAAATATGGTGATGGAGGCAAACGCTATTATGTATTTGAATTATACTCAAGACAAAAACAGCTCACAGTTTTTGGTAGTGCTTGCTTTGGATTATAGTGTGAGTGTAGTTTGGTAAATTCTACCATCAAACTGTGACTTCGTTGCCCGTTAATCTTTAAAGTGGGCTTTGCCACTGAATAAAAATGCTCTGCAGGTATTTATTTCATTATTTCTTTTATTCTCACTATCCATGTGTGATAAGTTTTTTGATCGTTTTGTAGAAGTACGCATGGTTGACTACAAGTAGTTTCTGATTTGACCAAAATGCTGTGTGATATCACATCACCAGCTTCTCTGTATCCCTTGTAGTTTCAGCATACAGAGCATTTTTGAGGAAATGTTACTTCAAACTCATTTGAGAAGAACAACAGCCCACTTTACAGGGATGTGGGAATTGAGAGGGGAATTAAAATTACAATACCTGCACGCCCAGCTGCCCAACTCAAATTGCACGGCTATGCAATATCCTACCATTGAGCTCTGTGCAAGGTAATAATAAAGGTGTCTCTGGTGTAGAGATTTCAATGTGCAGGTCATAAAAACTGGAAAAGAGTTGATAGATATGTGACTGTACTGACCTAAATGGGCTAGGGGGCTTGTTATTCCCCAATCGAAGTCACTGCTACTGTTTGTGTGGTGTCCAGTGGAAATGACTTCTCAGTTGCTGTTGAACATATGGCCAGCTTAAAACTACTCAAAACAACTCAAAAAGTAAAATAACCTCAATAATATCTGAGGATGTCTATGCAGCTCTTTTAGTGTTACAAAAAAAAGAAGCAAAAAACAAAGACTGGCTGGCGTCCTTGGTTGAGTGTAGCTCTGGGCACAATTTCTGTCTGGCTGCCAGCGCAGTTTCTGGCACTGTTATTTCCTTCCAAATGAGAAAGAAATGTCGTTTGTCCACACGATGAGCAAGCGGCCTCTTAGATGAGAAATAAGTCCACTGCTTCACACTGACTAACGTGACAGGCTGCATGACATCACTTAGCCAAAATGGATTGCCACTTCAAAATGGGACAGTTCTGCCTAGTGTTAGCAGGGCCCTCACTGGAAGAAAATAATTGACTCTGAAACGTATTCAATGTATTTTCATTTTGTTTTAGTTCTGGCAGTGGTATTGTTTTTCTGTGGGTGGTGGAGATTAGTTGGCAGTGTTTGATATCTTCAGCTTGGATTTGTGTGGAAAAAAATGAATTAAAGACAAGAATTAAAACTCTCTAATTAGAGCTGTTGACAGTATTTCACAATGTCCTATGGTGTGTTTAATAACTTATGTTCAGCTGTATTTCCCAGGTATGTATTTAGTTAGTGAAGATCACCTTAGTGACTCCCACAGACTAAATTTAGGGAAATCATATTGGCAGAAAATATTAAATATTACAGACTCTGAAGAGACCCATAGAAAAAAATTGATGGGCAATCCAAAGACAGTGTTATTTTTATTCTCAGTAAAAATGTAAGTGTAATTGTTTGCTAATTTGAAATAAGTTAAAAAAGGATTAATTAATCTGAATCATAAAATGTTTCTATACTAGTAAACAGTGGAAATAGTTGGTAGTAATTTGTTGTATTCATTTGGGTTTCAGATATTGACTGCTTAGACTTCTGCCACCCTGCTGGAGAAATAAATCTTTCGCATGAAAAAATACATCCTGTCTATTTTCCAGTATGTTTCTCAATGGGTGAGATCTCAAAAATTTGGCAAAGTGGACTGAAAATATCTCCATGACTGAATATCACTGGTTACAAGTTTTTAAAAAAAGCTTTTATGTGTTTTCTCATTTTGTAATTTTTCTAAGTACAAAACAAGGTCATAGAGACCTGAACCTTTGTAGGGAGGTTCACATTAGTCAAATAAAATGTTCAATGCATATAGCTGTTTTTCCATGACTCTGTAGGAGTGTGTGTGTGTGTTATCCTCCCACCCGACCTCCACTTTCTCTAAGGTGACCTGTGCACAACTAAAGCCCTGGAGGCACAGGCACACACACGTGGCCTGATCCGCTGCTCCTGAACACTTTAAATTTCACTCAATACACAAAATATACACACACATATACACATATTCTCACAGCAAAATCACATCTGGCTTCCAGGATTACTTTCATGAATGCAGACCTTTTAGCTGCTAATATAGGCAGGCTGCTGGTGTTAATGACTGGGGCATTCCTTGGCTCCCAGGATGAAGATGGGGAGAGATGCAAAACAGAGGCAGCCTACTATGTGTGTGTGNGTGTGTGTGTGTGTGTGTGTGTGTGTGTGTGTGTATAAATGGCCAAAGGGGGTAGGCCAGCAAAAGGTCCTTGGGGTCAGCAGAGGCTGCCACAGCACCCTGGTGTGTATGTGCCAGGTCTGGCTTCCTCCCAAAAGCATAGAGAGGTCACAGCAATTTCCCCAAGTCAGGAGTTGGTGAGGGTCCCATTTCCCTAATGCATCAGTCACTGAACGATGAGGAAGAGAGCGCAAGGCATGTTCTTTGTAGAGTTACCTTCCCTAATCCCTAGCGTGTCAGGACTGGGAGGAAAGTATGCTGTTGTTTGGCATGAGGTTATGTGAGGGGAAATGTGAAAGAGACTTTATTTTTTAGTCTGCAACTTAAAATGTAATTATTCCATTCATAATTGGTGGGGAATTTCCACACAGGTGTCATTATCTTTCTGGTTATTGGCACAGTCCCCCAACTGTGGCTTTCAGTTGAGTTGTTCTTTAACGTCACCTCACGTCACTTGGCAGCAGTAAGTGAACAGGGGTGCTTGCTCAGGAACTGAAAGTGAATACATTAAAGGTGGAAGTAAAACATTGCCCCTGAAATGAGCTCAATAATGATTTAAGTAGCTTGTTGTAGATGGGATAATTTGACTGATTTTTTTTCTTCTTTTTTCTTTGAGAAGTTTGACCTAAATAAGGGGCTCTCGTCTGTCCTCACTTGCTCTCCTGCATCTCGCTTTTGAATCCCCAAAGAAAGGTTATAGTCCAAACATACTCCATATTCATTGATGCATGATCATTTAGTAGGTTGCTTTGAATATAAAAAAAAAACTCTACCTGTGTGAAGTTAATGGGCCAATGCTGCTCACACAAAACCAGCCATGGGCAACGTCGAGTGACTTAATTTAACAGACTTAGGTCTAATACCATCAATACATTAAGTAGCTTGATCCCTGCCTTCTCTGGCTCTTGACAAATGCAAAATGCATTTGGTGTAAGGGAGCTCTCTGCTCAGCACACATTTCTGTAGATTGCGGTGATGATTAATTATCAGGAAAATCTAAATCCCTCCATAAGTATGACTCAGACAGCCTCAAAAAGTTGTTCAAGGGCAAAGAAAGCCGATATCGGCTCATCAAAACAATCTTGGCCCTTCAGTGATGACTAATATAAAGCAAAAAACCCATTGGTGCAGAAGGGAAAGTAGCTCCATGTGAGAATTCATATATCCAATAGGCCTTCTCACTGACAGCTCACTCAGTATTTGGGCCTATGAACCACTGTAGGAGGATCTAGTAAATGGTCATTTTATGCAAAATGAAGTCATGCAAGGACAGAAAAAAAAATCAGTCCAGAACTCTTGTTTGTTATTTCTTCGTTCTGTTTATTTCTCAATTTTAATGTTCTAGAAGCAACTAAAGGCTTTGCCAAGCATATACCCACCCTCATTAACAATTAAGGAGTATTTATCAGCAAATATAAAAGCAGTAAACATGTGTCAAGGGATGGTTACATGGTTGTCTGCCTCAGGAGGCTACTGCCCTGTAAAGATCGAAACCCATCAGTACTGTGTCCTTTACAGCCATGTATGTATAT
>JANJYP010260557.1:0-12257 GCA_024605115.1 Rastrelliger brachysoma | reverse complement strand
GTCTCCTCAGAAATGGAGTGATGCGAATAACCAGTGACACTACATCATACAACAAATGTCACTTATCAGTCAGGCAGCTGTTTAAAACTTCTCCTACTACAGTAACTACATGATACATGATACACATGATAAGATTAGATGCATCAGGATCTGTCTGGTTCAGCCAAGGAGGTCATTATTTTATTGATCACATTATATGTTGGCTTTGCAGTAATTATTCAAAAGCATGTCATGGTGTTAGGTGGGATAAAGAAAACTTTCAAATCTTTTACACATTGAAAAAAGTACAGATAAACAATCTGAGAAAAAAAAACCTCCATGCTGCATGAAGCTGACGTTACTTTCATAATAGCCAACTGGACACACATTTGACTTGACAGAGCATGTAGATTAGAGGTAAATCTAAAATTGACCAGTTGGAGCATCAGTGGCAGCCATCAGATGGAGGTGGGCAGCAGTTATCACATCCACCAACCAATTTCCTGTGGGAGACTCTGCACACATACAGCACATTTCTCGGAAATAACTGGAATAGATAGTATGTTGTTGTGCTGTTAACTATTCCAGTATAAATTCACTGTCCCCAATGAGCCACAGTAAGCTATATATGAACATATGAATTGTTTGGTGAGATTATTATTCATTCATTTTTTTAAGAATTGAGTCCTGGGAAGACAAAATGATGTGTCTCTGATCCAGAAATAACAGTGTGCAACCTGGAGTAGCAGAAATTGATGGTTACACACCTAACAGTAAAGGAAATACCAAGGCTGGACAAACAGCAGTAGGAAGCAAAACAAAACAATACTGTTGTAAAACATTTTTTTTACAAGAACAAAGGTTGGAAAATATATTGTAGCCATGCAGGGAAAAGGTGTTAAACTCCAATATTTTCAGTAGTGTGAAATTAGCATATATCGAAATGTTTGGGCTTGGAAGAATAGTTAAAATGATTTTAGATACTTAAACATATCTTTCAGATATAAATAATAATATTCATTATTGATTCATCTGAGTGTAAAGCAGTCAAATTTACTTCCATGTATGTAGCCATAGAACAGGTAATGATTTAAAAATGGCAGTTGGAGTTTTTATCAGCTGTTTTATGTCATGAATTTTTTTTTTTTTTTTTTTTTAAAGGTCTTCTTTGCAACACCCACACTTATGAAAGAACTACAGTCATAAGAATCCCATATAATGAGCGTGTTCCATTAGGATTTAATTAGACAGTTTCAATTGGTCTTTAATTAGATCCTCTGATATAACAAACACAAAGAAGCATTAAAAGATGCCAGACACTGTATGTGTACACACTCATATTAGAGCGACCTATGAACACACTCATACACAAATACCCGAAGTATACAACTGACACAGTGTTGCAATCTGTTGACATGCAGGACTTGTCAAACCACTGATCTTATCACTTGGATTCATTATACCCTGTGACATTACTGATTAAAAGCCACTAAATAATGTTGCTTAACCTTAGTTATTCATTTTGAAGTTTTTTTATCGTTTGACTTATGCACCAAAAGAATTTAACTTGCCTCATCAATTTGTGATCTGATTTATTTTGTCATTCCTGTCCAAGAGTTTGAGTGACAGATCAACATTTTTCTTCATTTTTTTAGTTTCCCCAACTCATTACTTTAAAATATGTCCACAAACATTGCTGATGTAAACTAAGCTTTCATAGAACCTGAAATCCCTAAAAATGTTTTCACCTAAAATTAAAAGCAGAAAATCAGTTTGTGAAAGCTTATGCAGAGCTTTTTATTTATTTATTTATTTTACACTTTTGTGTATATTTAGATCACAGATGGTCCCTTTTACAAGTAATATGTATATAACAACAATATATTTGTATGTTTCTGGTATGTTCCACATTTCAGTATGGATATTGTTCATTTGAATAGAATATTTATTAGCCCTTGAAGGAGTATATTCACATTGTGTTAATAATTAACTTGCTTCCTACAGTGGTGCAGATCTGTTGGCGGTCAACTCTGATGGCAACATGCCCTACGACCTGTGTGAAGACGATCCAACACTGGACATCATTGAGACGGCTATGGCTAACAGAGGTAGAATATTAATGTTTAATTTTAATGCAGAAATTTTCAGGCTTCAGCACTCAGTTGATGAGTGATTTTTGGAGAAGTGGGATCTCATTTTTTTCAGTCGCACAATGTCTCTCTATTTCTCTGCGTGTTCTGCTATTGTGAAGCTTGTGCTGTTTGTGGTTCCTCTATTATTATGACAGTTAAGTCTAACTTCCCCGGCTTTTTGAAAAAACGTGTGTCTGTGAAGTTACACAGGTAACCTAATGTCATGAATCTATCACCGACCTGATTTAAAACATGTTTGGGAAATTAATTCCTTCAGACAGGCAGCATTTTAACTTGAATTCACCTCCAGTTTCACAAAACTTGCCATGACACAGCATAAACACCCAACAGCATTACAGTATAAAAATTATAGACAATCACAAAAAACACGTCATCTTCAATGACTTACCTCAAGAATGAAGAATCTTGCACAGGTGTTATTTAAAAAAAAACAAAAAAAACAGATTACTTCCTCTTCAAGGAAAACTGGCAATATCCCAATTAATGGGGATATTGCTTGCAGGTTACATCACTACATGCACATCTATAACAACTACTTGCACACACTACACTTCATTCAATAGTTCTCTTTTTAATGTCCAAATATTTTTCTCACATGGAACACCCAAAGAAGACTCAACCTTTGCAGCAGGATAAGCGGGTGTTTGTAGCTTCTGGCAGTCTGAAAGTGTGCCAACTGCAGGAACAGATTGCTGAGGAAGATGACAGTGGGGTCATGACCTCAGAAAGCACTCACTGTCCTGCACAGAGACAGGATTGATGCCTCAGGGAGCTTTGAGATATTCACAGTTCTATCACTCCCGATGGGATGCACCTTGGAATACTGTATATTCATGCTGTGTCACTGTAAACAGCCACAGTTGGCACAATTTGTTTGTGTGGAACATTACTGTGAGAGTTCAAGGAGATCAGCACTGTCGTACAGATAAATACACATCAATGAGGATGTGAGGGAATCCACAGTGTGTTTTAGATGTGTGTGCATTTCTGTCTGTGTGTATGATACAAAGAAAGACTGACACAAAGACAGTCAAGCTGACACACTGCTTTACATAAGCTCTTGTCAGTGTTTTCTTCTCTAGTAAACAGTTACATCGACACACAGGCGTGTGTGCACACAGTTGGCAACAAAGCAACACAATCTGTGGCCTCATTAGCTTTGAGTTTAGAAAAACTCAAGAGCTCAGCTGTGGTATGAATGCCCGGACTGGCTTGGAAATTAAGTTGGTTGAGGTATACTAGTGAAAAGTAGTCAAGGTGCCCTTCAGTATAACACTAAATCCCAAACGCATCAGTGGAGCTGCTTTGCAGTAAACAGAAGATGACTGTATGGAAGCAAAGTGGTGTTGGTCAGCATCATGGGTGCTCAGTCACATTTCCTAGGATAATCAAAGGTCAGGAAAGCTCAGTTATGATAAACACTGTATGGTAAACAAGTCAAGTGTTAGTGATTTTTTTCTTTTATAGCTTTAGTAGTGCAAATAGAGAATGTGGCAACAATTGTGCGGGTTGTATCCTGGATGTGAGACAACATTGGAAACCCACATAGCCAGAAAAATGGGCAAGGGAGGTGGAGGTTTGGAGCAGGAAGACAGAGGCAGCCGACAGATGAAAATGATTTTCTCAGCTTACAAGCCACAGAATGCAGATAGCGGTACAGTAGGTGAGAAGAATGATTATTAAGCTGATCAAAGTGAGCGTGGTGCTGCTAATTGCTCTCGTAATGTTCTCAGCACTATGCTGCTGGATAAGACTTCTATCTCCAGAGACACCGCAGGGATGGGTATACAGGCACACACTCTCTTGCTCTCCCTCTCTTTCTCNCACACACACACACACACACACACACACATACACACACACACAGCACTTGATATGCAGCATCGACTGATCTGACTCTTCCTTGATCCCCCCTGTGGAGCTCCGTACATCTGTGATGAACCGCAGTGATACGGGGGGGGAGTCTACCTGGTGAAATAGAGTGGGGAATGCAGACGAGTCAAACCAAATGGCTGCCCAGCTGACACAGCTAATGCCATTTTGCATCCCAGTCAAATCCATCACGGCACTGATGGAGTGATGAAGAATAACAGTTTAGATCAGGGTCTGCTGAACACAGAATTAGGGTTTTATGCCCACACTTACAGATTTCTGAAGGTTTTTTTTAAAGATTTGCTAGAATTAGGCAAATTAGAGGAATGCAATGATTAGTTAATCAATCCAAATAAAAATCTGAAAGTTTTTCATAATCGAGTAATCATTTGTCAAGTAAAAATTCCAAAATTTGTCTCTACATGTTTGAGACTGCTGCGAAATATGCAAGTGGATGTCCCCAATAGCTTGTTACCTTAGCAACAAAGGTTATAGAATGAATGGCAGCGTGTGGGCATGTGCATCACATCCAGTTTGATGAGGAAGTGGAGGTAACTTCGCAAACAAAGTGTTCAGAGCAGGCTGAACATTCACTTCAAATTGTTTACTGCTGCTTCTGTTTGTTGTGGTATGACTATACAAGAAAAGTTTTTGGTGGTTTGCATTTTTAAAAACTTGGAGGCATTGTCAAACTGCAGGGGATATGAAAGAAACAAGGCAAGTAAATGACATCAGTGCCACTGAGACTTTTGCCAGCATGAGAAAGAACAGAAAACAGGAGATAGTAGCTGGAGGGATGTATTTCATTTAAGTCAACAAAGGGGACCATCAGCATCCCAATTCCTGCCCCTCTAAACACCCTCTGACTGTTATTCTGATTGTGAGTTCAGTGAGAAAGTCAGTGCAGTGCATATCAGTGCAAGACACATGCAACAGGAGTGTGACATTGAAACAGGAGTTTGAATTTAAACTTGCAGGTTGGTGTCTGGATGTTGGTGTGTTTGATAGATTTTCTTACAGCATCACTAGACATGGGTCAGTTTTGGGTCAGTGTCAGGATTGTTGGGCTGAAATACTGATAATAAAATATGCACTTGATGCCTGTTAATTCTACATTTCCTTTCATTTAAATGTGTACCCTTTTAAATTCCTGGCTTCTTTCATTTTCAGGATTTTTTTTGTTTTAATTTACTAGGCATTTAATCTTTTAAAATGACACAAAATTGAATAATAAGTCCCCTTTTTGGTGGAAAATGTGATCACTTTGCATCTGTAATACATAATGTTTTCAGTCAGCCAGAGTATGTATGTATGAGTCGCAGTTCTGACTGACAGGCTGTTTTCAGTATTATTAATCTGACGTTTCTTCATATTTGCTGGACATTACTGCTGAGCTGTGGGAGGATAAGTTCTTCACCGTATTGAGTCTGACCTGGCAGCAGGACTTCGGATTAAAGGTGGAATTTAGAGCAGTTGTGACAGACAGCATCAGCCGGGTGCCAAATATCACAAAACTCTTCTTCTGCCAAAATATGGTAGGGAAGGAAGTGTGTTTTCCACCCACAGAAAATAGTCATTGAATTTCTTCTTTTGCATTTTAAAAATCCATATGTATAAAGCCAGTATGATGTGAAAACATACCCTCATTCTGAAAAGTTTGACTTTTTGAAGTTATCTGTAGTTATCTGCTTCATAAAGTCTGACCTGCCTCTCTGTCCCTCCATGTTAATCAGATCATAAATTTGCATCAGCAGTGTGCTGCAATTATAAAAAATGGGTAACCAAGAAAAATAGTCTCCCCTGTGATTAACACTCTGCTTCTGCCTTTGTGTTTGATTGACAGGAATCACCCAGGAGATGATCAACGAGACACGAGCATCAACTGAGAGGAGGATGCTGGGAGATATTCAGGAACTACTGAGACAGGGACAGGAGGTCAACCAGCAGGACTCTCAGGGAGCCACACTGGTAAGACACTGCTTGGACCATTCAGAATGATGCGTTATGAACTGATGAAGTCCCTTTGATAAGGGCGAAACATCTTGATAGTTGAAGTTGCCTTCAATTCAATTTTATGCACATAAATAACTATGACACTATGCATAAATGAGAATATCCATAAATATATTGTGTTTTGGAAATAGCACACATCACAATGATAGTGCAGCAAAGAAAAAAAGCATTTGTGTGTGATGTTGGTGTGCAGTTAATAACACTCATTCCTACAGCTGCAGATTCTGTCACTAAATGGGTGCAAGCTGTTATGGGTGCATTTTCCGTGACACAAGTGCTGCAGAGACTCACTCAAATCAGAATACTGTATCAGGCATCACAGGTCGACAGTGAATAGAAATGGTGTTTAAACATTCAGAGGGCCATCTTTATTATAGATTCACCTTTAAAAGAAGTGTGATCTGCAACACTGATGTATGAGGCCATAAAACTGTCAGCTAATCAGCCATTTAATCAGCTGTGATTTTGAAATGACTTGCTGATAAGAGTAATCTGCTCACGAGCACAGAATGCACCCGTAATAGTAATTCAGCCATGTAACAGTAGATTAGGGCAAACATGTTATAAAATGTGATGATAAATTAAATATATATGCATTCAGGTAAAACGAATGCATACTATTAGAAAAGTCATAATTGGCATCACTTAATGCATAAAGTGATGCAAGATCAGATCCAAAGTTTACTCAAAATCCAAATAAGCTTATTATTACTAGAAGGCACGTATTAATGAGAAATGAGGATGGATGTCAAATACACAAAATATACAATTCTCAAACATGACAGTTTATTAGCTCCAAATAAATAACAATCAAAGAATATGCTCACGAGAAGCATCCTATTGATTTGACAAGGTCACCCTGCTGTTATATCTGCATTGTTCAGCCTGCTCTCTGTGCCACTTTAACAAATCACTGTTTGCATGCGATACATCACTATTGGGGCCTTTCCATTGGCTGTCACCCTTCAATACATCAGTTATTGGCAAGGCAAGTTATCTATTATTAATGTATATGCTGTCCCCTGTTTGTTTTGAAATTGTGCTTTTATTCTACCACGAAGAATAAATATAAACATGTTGTAGAGATAGCAGAAACAAGCATGAAAATTTGGTCAGTCCATTTGATACAATTTTAAAAAGTCAAGAAAAAAAAAACTTTGCCATGTTAGGGTATAATTTCCTGAATAGAGTGTGTAATGCCAGATATTTTAATGAAGTCTTTCTTATGTGTCAGGGATTAAGCTACACTAAGGAAACACAGTGACAGATCACTGGATGAAAATAGCTAGGGGACATTACTTGGTAGTAGCCCAAAATAACCCTGCTAAGCTTTAAAGTCGTACCAGAAATTGTCTGATTGAGCTGATGGTCCCCTTGTTTTATTCGCCCTGTTAATCTTCATTCGAGCACGATGAAGCAAACTAGAGCATGCTTTATTAAAATGTCCAGCAAAGAAGAGGGGAAGGGACCTGGAATTGGTAGGAGGTTATGTAAGATTAATCTTTTGTTTTCCAGTGAATTACATGTTGTGTCCTTGTTTTGTTGTGAAGCAACAACAATTTTCATCTCTTGTCTCTTGGTTTATCAATCTGCAAAAAATTTTATTAAGTAATTTTCATAGTTGGATCAAACGGTCTGTATATCAGTGTGACAGACACTCAGAGAAAAATCTCTACGAATCATACTTAGAGCAACTTACTAACACATGAATGTGTGACAACCTGAGACCTTCATCCCAATTCACCCAGTTTATATGAAATAATCATTAGTAATTTTGTACTGACATAATTATTTAGGCAGTTTTATTTGTTTTGTGCATTACATAACACAAATTCAAAGTGCTTCACATCATGCATTAAAAAAATAAAGAGTGAATAAGTGATTAAGTCTTCTTTCCCAGCATGCATTTGTCCTAGAGGTGAAGCATCCCAGAGCATCACCGGTCTATCAAAAGACTAAACCACAAACCAAACCCTAAACTTTTTTAAAGTAGCAGATCATTATCAAGTATTGCAGAACCCTGAAACATGTCTAGGTATTTGCTTTTGAAAACAAATACATCACAGAATCACATTCCTGAAGATGTTGTCCTGCAGCAGTGTCGCACTCATTCTCAGTAGCATAAAACCAGACCGTAACTTTTCTCTTTGCTTCAAAGATGCCCTCTTATTGTAGCACTGCAGATAAATATCCACTTAAACACGTCAGGTACTAGAAGATCAGTGAGCCGCAGACATAACTGATGTGTTTTGAAGGCTGAATACAGCCTCCGCACTCACAACTCAAATATTTTGGATGTTGTGTTGTAGGTGCTTTTGAGTGTGTGTTGTAAACGTTGTGAACTGTCACAGAAACAGATGATTTTATAGATGACTAAAAATATTTAGAACTGCAGCATTTTTTTGTTTGTTTTTTTAAACATACAGTACATAAAGCTATTCCATCTTAAAAGAAAACTGATACAGAACACCTTTGTACTAAAAATGCTTTAGATTGTTAAAAAATAAATAAAAAAAAACACTGTCTGAAATTACCTTGTAATAATAATAATAATTTTATTTATATTGTACCTTTTAAAAGCAGAGTTTACTAAAGTGACAAAGAAAGCAACAGCAGGATACTCAGGAGGCAATGTAACAACGGAAAGCCAAACAGTGAGGCCACATATTATTACAAAGGTAAAACAAGAGGATAAAAGCAACAAAAACACAGTGCAGAGAAGACAGAAGGATGATGAAAAGTGAAGATGGTGAAAGAGAGATAAAAGGCAAGACAAGAAGCCGCAGCATTCTGCACTATTTGGAGGCAAGAGAGACTTTTGGTTTATGTCAGTATGAAGAAAGTTGCAGTAGTCAAGCCAAAATGTGTCACTTTTGTTGTTCCTGTCTAATTTCAGGTCCTCTCAGCTTTGTGCATGCCTCCTACTGTTATGTTATTTGATACATTTCTGTGAATCATTAGAAAATGATATAGTGTACTTGGTAGAGTGAAAAGCAACACCTGTCTGTATCTCTGCAGAGCACAAGGATGTGATTTTCCTCTGCCAGTTACTGTACATCCTAATCCCCGCATGAGGATCAATAATGTTGGACCTCAGGCTGTGAGCATTTCTCTCTCTCTCATCAGTAACTCTCCAGTGTTATAATAACCCATCTTACTATCAGTAACATCTTCATATCCAGAGATTAGCATAGCCACTCCAACTCAGCACCCCTGAGTGATGGAAATATTAAAAGCATCTTTTTTATTTCAGCCAGCAATTTTAACACCAAGATGTTATTTCTCTCCACCAGTCAGAGTTTGAGAGGTCGTTTACATAGCAACCAAATAACCCTGACTGAGAAATCAGACTACACCTCTACACAGATGAAAAAGGGCCAACAGTGCCTTTTTATTTAATCAGTGTCTCTGTAATCAGACAAAGAAAAAAAGTCTTGAAAGAAAATATCCAATCTTAAAATTAACCACCCAAGTCTCCATCTTTTTGTTCTTCTGTTTAAGGTTGTGAAAATAATTTCATTCCATTTTATCTGACAGGATCACATATACACAATTTGTTTCAGCTTGTGCAGCTATCTATGATGCAGTGTTGAATCAAATAGTAAACTAACCACTTGTTCAAGCAAAAATCACAACACTTTATTAGTTCTAGTTTCTAAAGTCTGAATATTTGGTGGGTTTCTCTTTCATCTTTAATAGTAAATTGGATATCTTTGGATGCTGGTGCTCAGTCAAAATAAGCAATATGAAGATGTATTCTTAGGCTCTGGAAACTTGTGATAGGTGTTTTTCAGTATTTTTAACATTCAAACAATGAAGTAATCAGTAGATTAATTGATAAATAGTTGTAGTTGTAGCTCCATTGCGATATGTACACTGAGCATTATCCGTTATATCAAAGAACTATAGATGTGGAAAAAAATGATGAACAAGTCCACCAAAATTGAGCCTAACATGGTAGAATTTAAAGAAGAGATCTTTATGTGTTTTGAACAGAGTTTGGCTGTAGAGTATGAGGTTGCAGTGACTGGCCTACTGCCAGGTTAGACAACTGAAGGGGTTAGGACTAGAGTTAATATCCTGATACGATAGATATGAGGAAAATAGTGTGCAGTAATTAAGTTTTCTGAGCTCTTGGCATAATTATTTCCTGACACAGGTGAATCTCTGCATTGCAGAATGGGCTGTCAGCAGGGTCAGTTTTTATCTTTAAGTACTGTTCAGTTTAGAGTTGTGAACTTAATTTTATAAAGCATCTGTGATTAAAAAGATAACCAGTGACATTCTTACATCCCCAAACTCAGAAACAGGTGAATATTAGATCCTGAAGAGTAATGTCTTTATATGGTCAGCACTTGTTCAGTACATTACAGGGACATCGTTATTTGGCATCTAATTTCAGGGCTGTTTTGTGAAATCCCACTCTGGATTAAAGCAAAGAGCATTTCAGCAGCAAATCCTATTCACTGAAAAAATCTAATCATTGTTCTTCCTCTGCCGTTGCAGCTCCACATCACAGCAGCAAATGGCTACGTGCAGGCTGCAGAGCTGCTGCTAGAGGGGGGAGCTCGTATGGACCTGAGAGATTCAGACGGATGGCAGCCTCTTCATGCTGCAGCATGCTGGGGTCAGGTAAGGTAAACACGACAAGAAACAAATATACGCACACAAAGATTTTTGATGCCATTAACGTAATTTGTTGCTGCTGCTGTTGTTTCAGATGCATGTGGCAGAGCTGTTGGTTTCTCATGGAGCCAGTCTCAATGCCAAGACTTTCCTAGAGGAGACTCCCATTGGTATACTTACACATCAACACTCTCTTAAGAATATAAACTGCCCCATGGGGTGTTAAAAAAGTGAATGTCTCATCTCAGTATGGTCTCCTTTCCAGCTTGTTCAGTCAATACATGTTACATTTCAGGTTTTCCCCACTTAAAGCTGATTTAGATCTTCTTTAAAACAATGCTAACCACTTGTTATATTTATCACCAGTTGCACCAACTTTTACATTATGGTTGACAAATTAACAAGTCAGTCAGTATGAGAGATTAGTAGCATCATTAAGGATGTCCATTGTATGTCTATTGTATAATCCCTAGTTTTGCTCTTTTATTGGAAAAAACCCTGAACACTGACATAAGCTGTCCTCCATCCTTGTCATTTTAAGACTTGTGTGAAGATGAGGAGTTCAGAGCCATCCTGCTCGACCTGAAGCACAAACATGACACCATCATGAAGTCACAGCTTAAACACAAGACATCACTGTGCAGGCGAACATCCAGTGCAGGCAGTCGTGGGTAAGTGCTGACACCTGCTGGTGCTAGTGCTGTTACTACAAATGTTTTTTTTTTTTTTGTTTGTTTTTTTTTTTTATATTTTTGTATTCCTAAGAGACATGTCGAGCACATCAGCCCCATTTAATCTTTTGAAATGTAAAAGAGCTGCTGTAGAGTTGCTGTAATTTGGCATTGAAAATACTATTTATATTTGTTTCATCTTATGGGAACTGTGTCCACAGAAAAGTGGTGCGGCGAGCCAGCCTCTCAGACAGACACAACTTGTGCCGTAAAGAATATGAGACAGAGGCCATCGTGTGGAGAGGAGGGAGGGAGGAGGATGATGAGAAGGAGAAGGAGTCTGATCAGGAGAATAACCAGGTGGTTAAAGTGAGTTAGTCATGTTTTATTCATGTTGCTTAGAATTATGTGGAACTACATGACTTTACCCGTTAAACTGCATTTTTTTGAATTTCATCACACCTACACAGGAGTTTAATAGCAGAAATATAACCTTCTCCTATGCAATCTAAAGGTCAGATTTCAGTGTGGGTGTGTCAGCAAATCTCAACTGATGTTTAAACAGTCACACAGGAAGAAACCCACAATGTAGCAATACAGTCTTCAGCAAACAGTAGATTCAAAACACAGGAATGCAACATAGACACACAATAGTAATAAAAAAAAAAACACTGCTATACTTGGAAAATCTGTAACTGTGCAATCAGTGTTGTTTGTACTTTTTTGGCAGCACCTATTAACTGCAACATGTTGAGACACATTGATTTCCACGTTATCAGAAGGAAATCATTAACTGGAATGGGAGGACCTTGTGTGAGGTTGTAAAAATATGATAGTTGCATGTCAAATGAGATGTTAAGCAAGACAACTTTGGCATCACATCAAAGATATCCGATCCACCACATACAGAGTTCAGCTTTCATGTATTTAATCATCTAAAAAG
>JANJYP010260352.1:0-13677 GCA_024605115.1 Rastrelliger brachysoma | reverse complement strand
TTCTGCGTGCCAGTGGTTATGACGCCGCGTGCCACCAATGGTACGCGTGCCATAGGTTGCCGACCCCTGGTATAGACTGATAAGGTAATACAGAAGCATACCAGTATTGGGACTGAAAACAGCAGAAAACAAATAATTATTTTTTGTGTACGGCTTAACATTGGTAACACTAATCACTGAACATCTTCTTTCATTTGGTCACTCTTTCAAGAAACTTGTTTGTTTTCACTTTACTGAGAAGTGCTTCTCACAGAAAGGATTAATTCATCATCACTTCATCATCTCATAAGAATTTTTAATCAGTTTGACAACTGTGATTGTCTGTTTCCTTTTCTAATGGCTTCTTAAACAGCCATTCAGAGACTTATATTCTAATTATGTTTTGCTTCGTAGTGATAAAATAATGAGAACTTATTGACATGGCTGTCAGTCAGTCAGGTAAGACAGCTAAAAGACTAGTTTCATTTACATTCAGGTTGATCAGACCTGGCTGCTTTTATTCCTGTAGCTGCTTCTATTAGCAGAGAGAAACCTGAATGTGTGCATGAGAACTGATGAATATTAATCTTCTTTACATATATTAAGAGTCAAGTGAAGAAGCTTATATCCCTCGGGTGTCAATAACTGTCTTAATCACTCCATTAATTCTAAAAAGTCAGTTCCAGAACAGAGAATTGAAGAGTTGTGGCCCTTTGTCATTAGTTAATTCATTTGGAAAATGAGTTTGTCATTTTCAGAGTCATCTGCTTCATTAGCCTTTACACATGTGTTGGAAATTTGGTCAGCTCTGATAAATAGACTTTCATTATTGTGAAAAACTTAATCTACTTCATTATGTATTCTTATTTTAAGATGAATCAGAATGACTTGATTAACTGTTTTTTCTCTCTTTCACTCTCTTTCTCACAGGTGTCGTTTGTGTCCCGTATCCCTGTAGCGTTTCCTACAGGTGATGCAATCTCCTTGAGCCACAGTGTGGTTATGTATGCCTGCAACAAGAATGTGGATCTGGCTATCCAACATGGCAGACAGCGACCGCCTGGGAGCACCTTGCCTCAAACCAAATCTGCTCTTATTAGCTATGGAGGTCAAGGGAAATCTGCACCCAGCAGTAGTCTTCGACTAAGTATTTTCACCCCCAATGTGCTTATGATCTCTAAACATGCCGATGGCTCCCTGAATCAGTGGGCAGTCAGCTTTGCAGAGGACTCTGCTTTCTCCACAGTGCTCAGCGTTTCACACAAGTCTCGATACTGCGGTCACCGTTTCCACCTCAATGACCTGGCCTGTCATTCCTTACTCCCTCTCCTCCTCACCACCTCACACCACAACGCCTTGAGGTCGCCGGAGGCAGACAGTATCCTGGCTCCTCCAGAGGCCTGCTCTACTGGTTTCTTTCATTCAACTTCTCTGCCTGGTGGATCACGGCACAGTCGAGTGTCCCTGGGTATGATTTCCCAGGATCCCAATGCTATCTACAGTGAGCTGATTTTATGGCGGGTGGACCCTGTGGGGCCGCTGTCTTTGTCAGGCGGAGTGTCTGAGTTGGCTCGCATCAATTCTCTTCATGCATCAGCATTTGCTAATGTAGCTTGGCTGCCAACGCTCATCCCCAGTAGCTGTTTGGGTAAGGACATATTGTCATAGTTTGGGAATTTCTGCGGATTGCGTTGTCTGTTGCTTTTATGATTGACCATTTACTGTAAGTGAGCACAGCTTTACTTCATTATTGTTATTGTGGTTCTGCAATAGGAACTAAAAGTTGTGTTTCTGTTAACTATGACCAAATGAGAAAAGGTTTGGGGTATGAAAAATGTAAACAATGTAAATTTAGAAAGGTTTTTCCCTTTTGCCCCAATTTGTAGATTAACAACTAATCTGAAAACAACTTCATTTCAGCTCCATAAAATCAAGACTTAACATTTTCAAACACCAGGATTAGGATTGTTTAATGTATCATACCTTACTATATACAGTACTATGGCTGTGTCTTTTTTCTCCTATTAGGTGTGTATTGTAACTCTCCCAGCGCCTGCTTTGTGGCAAGTGACGGCTACTCCCTAAGACTATATCAGGCTGTAATCGAAGCCAAGAAACTCCTAAGTGAGGTTTCCAATCCTGAGATATCTGTAAGTTTACTACCAGCATTATCAAACACTAAGAAACATTGCAGTGATGTGATTTTTAAGCACACCGATAACAAATACACCTTTGTTTACCTTGTACCTTTACTGATGCCGTGAAATAATAAGGTGTTACCTCTTTGTTCGTGTCAGTTTTGGAAGAAATATGACATATGGGCACAGTTGAATAGCATGAACAATATGATGATGTCACTGATTTGTCTAACTTAATAATTGATAATAATAATAATAATAACAATTATACAGCAGTCGACTATTTCATAAGGTAATAGATATTTAATTTTCATGATCTATTCTTTTTGTTATTCTCATGAAGGATTGTTTCCATTATATATCATAGCTAATTGTTTTCTTTAATCAGTGTCATCATCACAAATCTTATATGACAACTTTTTTGTTTGTTTTAATTTTGAAAGTGTATTTGGTATAACAACTGTATGTTTTTACTGCACAATGCAATGGTCTAAATATGATCACACAATGTCAAATTGTTGTTTGTTTCTCTTTAGAAATATGTTGGTGAGGTGTTCAACATCATCAGTCAGCAATCCACAGCAAAACCAGGGTGCATTATAGAGCTGGATGCCATAACTGACTTTGTAAGTATACATAGAGAAGAAATGTACAGTGTTTAAGTAAGCAAATATCTTTGTCCCTGATTAGTTTGCATATCTAAACATTCACAGACACTGACGAATCTTGAATAAAAAATATTTTAACATATATAAATTGTAATATATTTAAAAGCCATTCTGAATTCTAATCCATTTGTTGTATAAACCATTCTGCAGCAGACTTCTGCGCTGCTGAAAAGGTCAACTATGAAAAAATAAAAACAAGTGGAGAGAAAAGCTTCTCTCATACCCCCAGGCAGTTGTGTGTGTTTGTGTGTATATAAAATGAATACAGTGTGTGTCTGTTTGTTACACAGTGGATGAAGCCTGTTGTTCAGTGTCTGTATCTGATGTATTCTGATAATGCTGTTCTCTTCTACAGCAGGGGAAGGAGACCCAGCTGCTGCATGTTTTTGAGGAGGATCTCATCCTTGGCAATGAGAGAACACAGAGCACACAGGAAACTCCTGATTCTTCTCATGCTGGTATTGAAGTTTACTTTTTCTTAATCTTTATCAAACATTTTATCAAAGACACTCATTTTGGCAGAGGGTATTGATATTCCCTGTATGTTTCTTTGCAGCTTCTAGTGAGCCAACCTTCTCAGCACGTTTTTTTCTTGTGGTAGTCGAATTAACCTCGACAGGGCGCTCGCTCCTCCACATGTGGCATCTCCATCTTGCTGCTAGACCTGTCACCATGGGTGGGTAGTTTTAAGAAAAGGAGTGAAGTTCATGCAATGTAGGGGAATTTTCACCACTGCAATCAGCATGGCCCTTTTATCTATTATCATGTTCAGTCCACAATCAAATGACTAAATGTCAGAAAGCACTGAGAATGTATGCATGCATCACAAGTACGAAGCAAACTTCCCGAAAAAGCTAAAATCTGCAATAGTGACCAATAAATCTGCTCTTATGTTCATAAATTTGTGTTATTTTATCCTGTCTAATGATGAAAGGGTCTTGTACATAAATTATATATGCCAGTAATCACTTGTCCCATAATCTTCATAAGCCTTTTCTGTTTCTGTACCAACAGAGGACACTTCATCTGAGAAAGATGCCAGCACAGCTTCTTCGATGAACAGCTCTCATTTTAACTTTGAGACGTTTAGTCCTCCAGTCACTCAGAGGAGTAAACCCTGCACTTCCAACCTGCAGAGTGCCTGTCGCCTCAGCCTCACAACACACAGGCTGTACAGCCAAGAGATTGCTCTGCCAACAGGAGTGGAGGCCATCAGTGTCACACCCTCAGCAGGTGAGGAACAGCAAGGAGTGGAAACATACACACTGTACAAATGGCATAAATCAAAGAACTAACTCCTGCTGTAGGGTTCAAGAGACACATACATAGACAGTGAGCACAACACAGAGCACATTTGTATGAATGATGTGATAACATAAAATGCATCTATTGAAGCATTTATTAATTCCAGCAAATAATACATTGCAAATTATAGCTTAACATGGGCACCTTTTTATTAAAAAAATATCATAAACATTCAGTCAAACTACCTTCCCAGAAATGTATAGGTTAGTCTGATCAACCAAATAAAACTTACCTGTGGGATACAATTAATGGAAAAACAAGAAGGTGAAAATAGAGAGGAATGTTTGTGGACAGATTTCAGTCTTATTATGGCTACATATGATTGGAAAGTTGTTTTTTTTTTTTTAGTCCTAATGAAAATAATAACAATTTTGAACTGTTTAAGTATCTTTAACAAAACAAATCATGTTGTAGATATGCAAATGTTTTAGTATAGTCACAATTAAACCATGCAACCAATGTAATTTTCCTTATCAAAAAGTCAATTGTTACCACTCTTTCTAGGTCATCTCAGCGCATCGTGTTCTCTGCCAACTGGCCGTGTGCCTTATCTCCTTGCTACTTCCTGCTCTGATGGGAAGGTACGCTTCTGGAGGTGCAATGTCATGGAGACCGAGCACTCTGGTATGGACAAGTTGATGTATCAATGGGAAGAGTGGCCTCTTCTGGTGGAGGAGGGCATTCCCAGTTGCAGCGCAGTGAATGTGCAAGGTCGCCCGATAGAGGTCAGCTGCTGTCACACTGGACGGATTGCAGTTGCCTACAGGCAGACACCAAACACAACCAGTCCCAACTTGACGCCTCCTCTGAACTCTCACGGTCTGACTTCACCACCTACTTTGGCTTCATCCCCTTATGCACAGCACAACAACACTACCAACACCCACCTTATCCCAACCCTTACTATACAGCATAGCGCAAATCTCTCTCCAAGCCCTCTCACAGCAAATACGAAAGAACCACTGGTCCACATCAGCGTTTTCCAGTGTGAGTCCACTGGCGGTTCACAGTGGATTCTAGAGCAGACTATAGTCCTTGACAGCACAGATCCCACAGTTAACTATGACATTACTAATAGCACAACTGGGAATACAAATATTTCAGGCAGCGACATGGACTTCTCTATACCTAACGAGCACTGTCTTGGTACTACTAGTAAGAGCCTGGTTCACTTGGACTGGGTCTCCCAAGAAGGTGGATCACATGTTCTCACTGTTGGTATTGGGACGAAGATTTATATGTACGGTCGCCTCTCTGGAAAGCCTCCAGAACTTGGCCTGTCATGTGATGCCAGTAGAGAGCAATGCTTATCTCGTCTGGTTCTGCTTCGATCAGTTGATCTGGTCTCCTCTGTTGAAGGCTCATTACCCATCCCAGTCTCTCTCTCCTGGGTACGAGATGGCATCTTAGTAGTAGGCATGGACTGCGAGATGCATGTCTATTCGCAGTGGCAGCCCCCAGCACCACCTAAACCCAATGTTGCCATTGTTCAAGATACAGACATCAGTAGCAGTGTCTCCTCCATTATCTCTGCCGTCAGACAGAGCCAGGAGGAGGGGACTAATCCTGGGACACCCATGTCTTTACTGGCACCTCCCAAAAAGGCTTTGACGAGATCAATGATGAGTTTGGCTCAGAAACTCAGCGGGAAGAGAACAGTTTATGACCTGCCGGTAGAGATGGAGGATTCTGGACTCTTTGAAGCAGCTCACCAACTCTTCCCCACCTTGCCCCAATACCACCCAGTACAGTTACTGGAGCTCATGGATCTGGGGAAGGTTAGTTAAAGAAACTATTTTCCTTTCTTTTGGTAATTTCTTCTTCAGTTAACAGGATAGGCTGTTCAGTTTATTAGGTTTGAACTTTGTAGAAGACAGAAACATTCATTTAATAAAAATAAAATTGGGAGTAAGTTGAAAATTGTCTTGGGTGCTTTACAAAACTTTGATGTCTGTGTAACATTATTCATCCCCTTTAAGGTCCATCGTGCTAAAGCCATCCTCTCTCACCTGGTGAAATGCATTGCTGGAGAAATTGTGGCTCTTAAAGACGCATCAACCAACCCAGAGAAACGTGTACGTTCTCGAACCATCAGCGCTGGAGGAAGCACAGCCAGGGACCGCAAGATGTTTAGCAAAGCAGAGAACTCCACCCCAGACTACACAGAGATTAGCTCCATCCCTCCTCTGCCTCTCTATGCCCTTCTGGCAGCTGATGAGGACACATCACCAAAGCCTGGTACATAATTCAATATCACTTGACACAGGCCAAGTAAAGCCTGGAAAATGATAATAAAAAGGGAAGCAAAATTGATGTTCTCTGATAATAATTTGAACTTAAAATCAAGTGAATTTGCTATAGACACAGGGCTACAAAAATGAATTGCACCCAGAAAAAATATATTACACAAGGCAGGTGAACAGTTGTGAACCTAAAGCTGGAAACCTTATTACTTTGAAAAGACATATTAAAACCAAAATTAAATAACTTTAAGCCCAGGAGATAGCAATTCTTAGATATTTGACTATACTAATATTCTTTTAAAAGGCTGCTTGTGGATACATTAGAGAAATTTGAATTGATTGCTATGATTGTGTCAGAGAATATTAAGTTAGACAAAAAGAAATCTCCAGTGCTCTTTAGTTTGCACAGAGAGAAGTACAGTATTAACAGTACAGAATGTTTTTATCCACCAAACATTTTTGTTCCAGTTTTTTTTTTTTTGAGGATACGAAGTGAGAAATATGAAAGAAACTATTCCCTGCTCTTTGGTATTTTAATTTAATCTGCTGTCTACCCAGCAGGAAGGGATGTCTCTTATGAAATGCTTGCCTTGTTCAATATTGGTTCTGTCTTGTTTTTCTCCTATAGAAAAAGTGGGCAGTGTCAGCGGTGATAGTGGGCATGGTTCCAGTCACACAGATGCATATGATGAGCTATTTCATACACCCAGCATAGTTGACTTGGACCCTCTGGACAAAGATCAAGAGGAACCAGGGAACAAGGTCAGTTTCTGTTGGTTTGAGCAAATATATAAAAAACACGAGTTGACACCAACACTTTAAGCTGTTTGTAGTCTGATGTGTAGTTCAGACCTGCATAATTGTGAATGTTAAAATTCATTTTATGTATAAAGTCGCCTCAACAAATAGATATTCACAACCTGTGACAAAGCTTCCACCTAATGCACTGAAAATCTGGATTTTGTCAAAAGATAACCATATTTGGAAAACCAAGTATATGTGCATGTTATCAGTGTAATATGTAGTCAGTTTGCTTCAATCTCTTTTTTTATCTGTAGGTAATTGACCTGTCCCAATACAGTCCTACATACTTTGGTCCAGAACATGCCCAAGTCCTGTCCAGCCACCTCCTTCACTCCAGTTTGCCAGGTTTAACTCGTATGGAGCAGATGTCTCTCATGGCGCTGGCCGACACCATCGCTACCACTAGTACAGACCTCAAGGACAGCCAGGGCAAAAGCAAAGGTACTGCAGGGGAAAAAAACATGTTTTCAAAATAAGTATAAATGCAGTAAATGAGTGGACCATTCCATAAAATCCTGTGATAATAGCATGTGCTGTTGTCATGTATGTGTGCATATGCAATTAAGTGTTATCTGTTACTTGTTAAACCAGGTGGAGAGACACTGGATGAATGTGGTCTGAAGTTCTTGTTGGCTGTGAGACTACATACCTTCCTCTCTACATCCCTCCCTCCAGCACACCGAGCACAGCTGCTACGGCAAGGTACTGTGACAAATCAAAGCCCAACATATCAGCTTACAGCCTCACCTCTGGCCAAATATTGTTTAAAAACACTTTTTACATTTTCAAACATCACACAAGGCATCTCACATTCAGTAATCAAGCCATCTTCTGTATCACATGTATTGTTACCTGTTATACCTTCCTTGCCAGCTGCTTCCTGCTACTATATTGCTTTTGTACAATTTGCTGGAAATTAAACATTTGTTGAACATTTTTGAGCTCTTGTGAGATGCTGATTCGACATTATTATTTTTCTGTCTCTTTGTTTTTCATTTACTTTCAGCTATAAAAACCATTCAGATATCAAGGTGGACATTATTACTTAAGCTTTTTTACATTTTACTTTACAAGAGAGCCTCCTTCAAATTTATGTTTCAACTATGTAAATATACTTTTATATACATTCATTTAAGCTTTAAATGTTTTTTAGAATATTTAGCAATTATACTTCCATTCAACTTTTTGATATCTTGTATGTTTTTTTTGTATGTTTTTTTTTTTTTTTAAATCACAGTTTACATTTTATGTTTTGTCTCAGTTTTATAATGGCTGTGTATTGTGTGTTAAATTCATTCTAATATTTAACTTCTTTTGACAAAACTCAAACACATAATTTATACATTACCAACANCTCTCCCACTCATTCTCTTCTTCTCCTCCTCTCCCTCCTCCTAACCTTGTCTGCTCCTGCTCCTCTTCTCACTTCTTCCTCCTCCCCTTTCCTAATTTCTCCTTGTTTCTTGACTCTCCTCCTCTATTTTTCTCTTCTCTCCTCCATTTGACTTCTATCTTGTCCCCCCTCTCCTTCTTGTCTTCCTCTCTTCCACCTATTCTTTGTCCTTTCTCTCATCCCCCCTCTCCTCTATTCTTAGTTAGGATTTCAGCCTTTCCAGCTTCTTTAGATAATAGATATCAGCTTCTAACTCATACATGCCACTATCACATTTCACCTTCATTTCAGTGGTGCAATGCATTTTAACTATCAGCAGTTTCAGCAAATTCAGTTAAGATTTCACATTTTCAGCAATGCAGGAGCAAAATCTTTCAAAAGGCATTCAGCAATCCAGTGCATTTTCTCCAGGGAATACAATGTCTGCTTTTGTTTTGCTTTAACCACAAGATGGTGCCAGAATATGTAAAGCGGATACAGGTAACAATACAGGTGACGCAGATGATGGCTTGATTACTGAATAATATATAATTATTTATAGAATGCCTTGTGTGATATTTGAAAATTAATTGCAATTGTTTTCAAATGAGTATTTATGTTTGGGTCACTGATGATGAAGGTGTACACTGAAATATTGGGCTTTGATCCAGCATAGTTCTGTTAGAATAAAGCAAAAGTTGATTTTAAAAAACTGGCAAATCTATGTCCTCCTTGAAGTAGTTCTGAGTTCAGAAGCTACCAGCACCAGCATTCATTTGATGGGGTTGAGATGCTTCTTCATTTGATCATTTCAAAGCTGACACAAGCAGGCTGGTAAAGACTACAGCCTCCTACATACAGGATCATGCTGGGTTGATGAAAAGAGTCTTTCCTAATCTAACATTAACAGAAAGTTTACATTTAAAATGAAGTCACATAGGTTCTTGGCCAAAAGACACTTAATCCCAGTTTCCACCAAAAGTTCCAGGTACTTTGGACATGCAGGAACTAACCTCAAGGACTAAACTTGGAGCTATAAAATCCCTGTAATGCAATGCTGTTTGCATTTCCACTCCATCAGAGGAACCAGGTAGATTATGCCAAGAAGACACATGAGGAATTTAGATACTGCATCTTTAGCATTTAAAGACGCAGTATTAACCGATGAGGAAACAACACAAATCTGTGTTGTTCTCAGTAAGAGCATCTGTCTCCACAATATAATATGAGGGCTCAGTGGTTATTCATTTTTGCTTTAGAACATAAACGCTGTCAAACAATTAAGGCTTTATTTCTCTCATTCACAGGCTTTGTTCGCTCTACCACTGCTCACTCTCTCTCTTTTGTAATTCAATCTCATCCGGTGCCACTCTCTTTCTTTTGTTTGCTAGTCATTTTAGCTTTCTTTTGCTATGCATGTCTTTTGTTTTCTTCCTGCTCTTTTTAAAAATGAGTCAGGAAGTTTGCTAATTTTAACATTAACAAAAAACAATCTTAAATTGTTATGAGTTCCAACTTATTTTTCAAAGCTGCTGCACTGTGTGTATTTTCCCAAAGTTCCTATGAAAAGTACTACCGCCCAGAGCAGGGAAGTCTAGAACGCTCCCACTGCAACTTAATTTAGACCCTGGTCCCTCCAGTGAAACTTATTGCCTCAAAAGGTTCTTAGTATGTCAGCAAAGTTCCTGCAACTGAAACATGGCTGTAAAACCAATAAAGCTCCTGTACCTACCTTGATATTTTGACAGTAACTCTATAAAGATCAGTACTGATAGCCTCATTTGTAAATTATAGACTCTAGAAGTCTCAGTGGAAGATGTGATCCAGTCCTTTTGTTTATCACCATTAACTACCGCAGTAAAGTTACCCTTGAGCAGTGCACTTAATCCATGTCTGATGAAACAGTGGCCAGCAGTACTGTACTGTTTACATATTAAAATGAATTTCTCATCTTCCTTTCTCACCCCTTCAGGCCTGTCAATGTGCCATTATGCCTGGGCCTTCCACTCTGAAGCTGAGGAAGAACTGCTCAACATGCTGCCTGCCCTGCAGAAGGGAGAGCCCACCTGGCCTGAGCTTCGCTCCATGGGTGTCGGCTGGTGGCTGCGCAGCACCAACAAGCTACGCAGATGTATTGAAAAGGTGAGGCAGCGCATAATGTTAATATAATCACTTATCTATGTTTAAATCTTAAAATAACTAGTTTAATATTGTGTCTCAATAATAAGTCTCTTTGAAAGAGGAGGTATATGTAAATTAGTAAGTTCAGTACCTTTTGTGGAGGTTGGTTAAATATGTGTGCACTCATATCAGATATGGTTCCAGTTTATTCTTGTTTAATGGAATCAGATGCATTTGTGAGATTCTCCATTGTAGGGTTAATTTTATGAAGCAATTGAAATACATTCTTTGATTCATATATCATAGTTTTTGGCTCACATGTTTAATCATAGTATCTTCAGTTAAGAAGGCGTGGACACAGTTGAGACTAGATGTTTTCAGTATCCAAGGGATTTGGGACACCTAGGACACCTAATTGTTTAAGGGACTTAAGGGACTAAATCTCAACAGCTCTGGTACAAATCTGGCCAAGATCTTAGTTGCATATAATTCTCTATTTCATTGTCCACTCATTTCTTGTCATCTCTCAAAGAAACAAACCTGCAACTAGAATCATTTTAAAGATGGTATAATCACATAAAACTTCTACACATAAAGACTATAAAAGTTATTAGTGTGTTAGCCCCATATACTATTATATATAATATTGATTGCTTCATTTATAAGTGAAGTGCTGTCAGGTAACTGTACTTTTGCTGATGTTGCTGTAAAATACAGTAGTATAACTGAGTGAGAAATATTCCCAGAAATGACCCATAAAGATGCAACTTGTACTATACCCAACTCTTTTGTCAGGTTGCCAAGTCATCTTTTCAAAGAAACAATGATCCTCTGGATGCAGCTATATTTTACCTTGCACTGAAGAAGAAAGCAGTGGTCTGGGGACTGTACAGGTAGGAAAAACTGACATAATTTTGCATGTTATATAGAACACATATGCAGAGACACACACATGCATTCTCTTGCCTTCTTCAGGTTACTTTAGGAAGTACTAATGTTTTGAATTTATGTTCATCTTTTTCTCTTCAGATCTCAGAAGAATGCCAAAATGACTGACTTTTTTCGCAACAACTTCAGCGAAGACCGGTGGAGGAAAGCAGCGTTGAAAAATGCCTTTTCTCTATTGGGAAAGCAGCGGTTCCAGCATTCTGCAGCCTTCTTCCTTCTAGCCGGCTCCCTTAAGGATGCTGTGGAGGCAAGTGGAAAATAGAAGTGACACAAAATAACTTTACAAGAAGCACTTGTTCCTTCAACTGCAATTGCCTCTTGTCAGCCTGCTGAACCTAAATGGGAAAGCTTGCTTTCAGTACAAGTTAAATCAAGTGCTGCTCATTTTCTATTTACAAAATGTGTGTGGCATTATAATTAAGCCCCTTTTTCCAACAATTCATAGTCAAGGGCAGTGTTTGATATAACTGAACTAAGTATGCTGAGAAACCACATTCACAGAAACAGACTGCACCTCCAGTATCTCTGGTGTGTGGCATCATTTTTATTATTAAAAGAGCTCAGTACAATCCCACAGCAGCATCTTTGTTAGGAGCTTTTAGCACAATTCACTAAAGGATTATTGATGTTGGCAGTTGACTCTTGGGTGTTGCTGTCTTTCCTTGTCTATGTGAGAATTTTTAAGTAATGACATTTATAAACTAGCAGCAGCACAATCTACTGAAGAAAAAAAATATATATATTTGCACATTCTTTGTTTGTTTCTGCATACTTCAGGATGTTTTATAATAAATGTGTAGTGTAGAATGATTTATGAAGTAGCTTTCATATTCCTGCCATGTATCAGGGTTAAGTTAAATGCCACAAGAAATATACAGCTCTCCATCTTTTTGCCTACTTATCAAGAGGAATGCTTCTGGTCATCGTTTCTGTTTAACCTCTTATTCATCAAGGTTATTTCTGTTTAGAAAGTCCCTGAAGCAATGAGTCACATTATTACATCTGTGTGAGTAACTGGAGCTTCTCTGAGCATTTTATGGAAATGAGCGTCACCCAGGCAAAGAGCTATCATTGACTTTGTTTAGTCTCTCTGGCTTAGAGGTAGTCTCATTGAAATGCACCTCACACCTTAGCAGTTGGGGACAAGCACAACTACACCTCAGCTAGGTCTTTCTGCACAAACTTTTGAATTTTTTGCATTTTGGTCCCTTCCTTTCATTTTCTACAGCTAAAAAATCATCCTCATCAACTGTTGAAAGTACCAGGAATATACAGTATTTTTCTAGTTTGTCTTATTTTGTCTCATCCCATTCATTAGTATGTCAATGACTGATAACAAACTGTGAGATCTCACTCTTTCAGGTGTGTTTAGAGAAACTGCAGGACCTACAGCTTGCCCTGGTGATATCCAGATTGTATGAATCTGAGTTTGAGACAGCATCCACCTACAAAAAGATCCTACAGAGACATGTGCTGGGACAAGACAAACAGGTGCACAGTGTGTTTATCATAGATCCTGCAATCTGTTGTTTTTTTACTGTAGTTAAGTTAGTTATTGAAAAAAAAATGCTGTTTGAATCTTCAGCCTTTTGACAGTTAATACACTGCAGAAACATAAAGAATAGTATGTCTTCATGGTGACCAGAAATCGGCATTGGTTATGCTTTCTGCAACTTAGCAGAATGAATCATTTTGAATTTTGGTTTGGTGTTTCAGATTCCAGCCCACCACGATCCGTTCCTACGGAGCATGGCTCACTGGGTCCTGGAGGACTACAGCAGAGCCTTGGACACTCTGCTGGAGCAACCTGCTAACAGCGCCAATTCTGTGTCCACTGAGACCAGATCTGATAGTGGTAGGGCTGCAGGGTTTTTCTTATATATATGACTTTATAAATGTATTTTCTTTCATGCAGTGTAAAAGTTAAACATTACTGCAGTATTGTAGCACAAGTGTTTCACAGTTTCAGTATAAGCAAGATCATTTTGCATCATATTGTTTCTGACATTAGATAAGAAATACATTTTCTAAGGAAATAAAATCATCATGAGTTTATAAAATATATACCGTATTTTCCGGACTATAAGTCGCTCCGGAGT
>JANJYP010260109.1:0-10853 GCA_024605115.1 Rastrelliger brachysoma | reverse complement strand
AAGAGGCGCAGAGAATGAGCCGATCTGAAATCTCTGTCAGTGTGACATAGAACTGACACTTATTCATGGTCCTGCCCACTTGGTCGAGCTTGGCTGTAAGTGCAGTTGATCTATGATGTGATAATGGCAGACGGACAGCTGAGCAGTTTTTTTATGCCAAAACATCTACACTGCATGCCCTGCCCAAGATTTTGATGTGCAGGATGAATGGCTTGATTTTATTTTTGGAAAAATGCCAGAGCACAGAGAATACCAGAGTTTTGATCCATGTGTGATATGTTATGTGTTGGACTAAATACATGGACATATTGTGCAAAGTATTTCAGTTAGGAGGAAACAGATTTTTATACTTCACAAGCATGGATACTCACTGAGCTGTACAAAAGTCATTGTAAATAAAGGCAAAACTTTGAAGGTATGTAAGCATTATAGCTGGTTTTACTTTAGCTGAGGAGTTAGCTGCGCTAATATTATAATATTATTACAGCTGTGAGCAATCATATGATTTACGAGTGAATATATATGTTTACGAGTTGGTGTTTAAAACATTCAAACAAGTCGTCAACTACAACTCATCTACAACTACCAACGTCCTATAGGTGGAACAGCATGCACCCTCAGACGCAGCAGCAGCTTCCGGAGCTGCAGACATAACACTATTGCGTTAGCAAAGTGAGTTCAAATTACCATTCTGCGATGTCTGTGTTCAAACGAGTTGGTAGCAGTTCATGTTCTTCAGCCTCCTCTTCAGGTCATAAACGTAGGGCAAAATTTCTGACATTGTATTGTTTAAAGAAATCCAAATTGGCACAGAAAAGTAAGTTGACAGCTTGTATGTGAACATATACAAATAAAGTCGAGGGGGAAAAAAACTGTCTGTAGCTCTTATCCAGTCAGGTTAAAGCTGATTTACACATTGAATATTCATGAGCGCAGCAATCCAATCAGAGTGAAGCTAATTTTTTATTTTTTATTTTAATGAGACAAGCAGCTGTCTTCTCCACTAAGCTTTTCATATTATGCTAGGATGGCAAGAAACAAGCAATCTGAGCAATCTACCCAAATAATGGTACATACTCAATTAGTGGACATCAGAAATTAACACCAAATTAATGAAATAGATGTGGCATGGGATCTTTAACACTTACACAAGCTTTGTCGGTGCTTTGGATAGCGTTTGAATCCAATTCAAGTAAGTCTGAATGTAAAACAGAATGAAAGAAGGACTGTATTAAATATATGAGAAATGTTTGTCGCTTCACTGCTTTCAATACTTGAAGTTTTTTTCAATAAATATAGATTTGGATTTATTTTTACTCAGCATTATTGGTAATGCATTCAGTCTATGCTGCAATAATAAATAATGTGCCACATGATCCCCTCACCAGTCTCTATCACTGCCCTGTAGTGTTATGTTGATTGACTAAGGAGTGTGTACGCCATCTTGTGGTGAAAAGGTCAAAGTGAAGTGTGTTTTATTAAATAAATTCTTGGTTATCTCTGATGCCAAGCACAGACCACTTAAATTCAGTAGGTAAATCTGAGATTTAAAGAAACATATTTAATATCCACACAACAAACAAACCACCAAGCAAAGCCAAATGATTCTATCATCTATTAACAGGGTGGACTTAAGATTTCAAATAGTGCTTTTTCTGTGCTTTTCAATAAGTAATAATAAATAACAAAAGAAGAAAATACATTGTATTCTTTTTTTCTATTTAAAATCACACAAGTTGACTGAAATGTTTTGTAAAAACTATACTCTTGTTTTAACAAGGCAACCCATCTGTGATAACAACACAGAAATAATGCATGTAGTTGGTTTATGTCTTATTTATAATGATGACAAAGGGCCACGTTTTTGGTCTGCTGAGTAAATGGTACAGTAACAGCTGAGCCTAATGGTTGAGAACTGGAGCATGAAACAGACCCTGGAAGGTTAAAATGAAGGCACACTTTGTCATAGAAACAAAAAGGTTTTTAGGAAACCTATTGGGAACTTCCTATAAGCACTATTATTGGAGTAGAAAAATGTTGATTTGGATTTAACAAGCCCTGTTAACTCGCTAATCCTCCATTCTACCCTAAAGAAATTCCCAGAGTCTACCCACACATGTCGACACAGTGAGTCAGAATGTTTTTCTCTGAACAAACATGCACCTTATTGTGAGTGTACATGTGCAAACACACTGTTGTACTTTGGAGTGATGGCGGAGTGTATGTCTGTCAGGATATCACAGTACCGTCAAATGGCACCAGTCTTTTTGTTTTGCCTAAGTTTGTTGCTTTCACACTTTCAGCAGGGTACTGGAGGTATTATATGATTTTTTTATGACTTTCATAAGTAATTCATCTTTGATTTGGGTTTATTTTAACTTCTGAGCCAACAGTACGAGTGCTGATAGTACATGTGACGTCTGTTTTATTTACTTTTTCATATAGCCTACTAAAAGAATTTTAATGTACTTTTACAGATTGTGTTATAGTCTGTTAATCAGCTGTCTTCTCTTCTTAAGTTATAACTCAGTTTTCCCTCTGATCCACAGGCCCAGTATTTCTGTCTAGTCAAGCAGCCAGCAGGATTTTACAGAGACACAAACGCCATAACAGTGGAGTGTTTGAGGAGCTGCTGGAAGGCAACTTGGAGAGAGAGTGTATAGAGGAAATATGTGACCTGGAAGAGGCCAGGGAATACTTTGAGGATGATCAAAAGACAGTGCGTATGATCTTAACTTTTTATTACTTAATAGATATTCTTATCTTGGTTAGCTGAATTCATCAAAAACTTTACTTTGCATTTTAGATGGAGTTCTGGGTAAGATATAAAGGTAAGAGACAGACAGAAAATAGCATAAATGTTGCAGCTAGTGATCGTCTCCTTTTTCATCTTATGTGCATGTTTCTTACCATAATTTTTGACTGCTGACAATATTAACCTCTGCGCATCATATAACATCTCTAGGAATTTCCCTCAACACCTAAAAGCTCCTAACACTAGACAAGATGAAACCTCTGCTTCCAAAGTATGTTATCTTCTCACACGTTTCACAAGCCTTTGTGTAAAGTAAATATCTGCTTAATTTTTTTTTTTTTGTAAAAAATTTGAACTAGAAAAACTGTTATTTGATGGATGTGTTAAGGCACTGTGTCTGGATTTCCTCAGATGGCAACCAGTGTAAATCGAGTCCATGTCTAAACCACGGTTCATGTATTGACCATCTTGGCTACTACACATGCACATGTCTGTCTGGCTTCACTGGGACAACCTGTGAGATTGGTAAGCTAGAAAGTTTGAAAATGTAATTAAAAGCAATCAAATTATATTTTTACATGACACCAATTTGCTGAGAACATGAGATCTCAATTTCACAGGATAAACAATTCGATGCCTTTTTTGTCTGTCTTTTTATAAAGGAAATCGATGGCTCATATCTAGCATCAGTTCAGTTTTACATTCTAAAATTAGATTGTTTCTCTGTTAAGATTTTCTAAAAACAGCCGCTAAAGTGCCCTCTGTGTGAGAAGTGACTGCATTTACCAGAACAGTTTTGTTTGACAGGGCACTAGATGCCAGTAACTACTCAGATTAATCATACAGGTTTAACACTTCACATAACACACACAAGAACATGAATGATGTAGCTAGTTTACATGCAATAAGATTATTGGTTTGATTTTTTTCTTAGTTGTAGAAAAAAGGTGTGATGTGAATAATGGAGACTGTATGCACTTCTGTGAGTCAATGGGAACATTTGGAGCAAAATGCTCCTGTGCAAAAGGATACAGGCTGATGGAGGATGGGAGCAAATGTGAACCAGAAGGTAGCAACATATTTTTAATGATATTTCTGATAAATATTATAATAACTGTCCTTAATTTCATGGGATGTTTAATGTTACTCTTCCTTTCTTGCATTACCAGCTGACTTCCCGTGTGGCCGAAATGTTTTAGCAACGTTGAGTGCAGTATTTTCCAGGTCTCTCCACAGGGAGAATGCAAGCTTGGACAACACCACTTCAATAACCAACATCACCACCACTACATCCTCTCCTTCAACTCCAGCCAGTACCACAGAGTCTTTTCCGGCCACAAATAAACCTATAGAAAATCGACCTAGAAAGAAACTACCATCATGGGTGTACGATGAGGTTAAATCCCCTGTGGTGCCACATAAACGCATTGTAGGTGGTGAAGTGGTTTTCCCAGGAGAAATCCCTTGGCAGGTACTATGTAGGCCTAGTAATTAAAATAGACTTTGTTAATGCATGTGGTTCGTTACAAGATTACAAGAGAGAATTGAGAAAGCAATATCTATGGACTGCATAAAAATATGAAAAGGAACCATAGTTAGACAAGTGATGGAGCTTGTTTCCAGTCAAATAGCACTAATGCTTATTTTTACTTTCACAATGAACTGAAAACAAACACATCACAAAGTCCTTAGGCTGGGTCATTTTCTCATAGTCTTGCAGTCAGACATCTTTTTGGTCCCAGGAGGAGTCTCCTCCTGCTGGTTATTAGAGAGAATGCAGGTTCAAGGGACTTAGCATTGGCTTCACCTTTAATTATTATTATAGATTCCTTGTTTTAGACTGACTGCTTAAGATATTGACAGATGTATTCTCCCTTTTCTGTTTAGGTTGGCTTGATAATGCGTCCCAGTGAGCGTTTGTTCTGTGGGGGCTCAATTCTCAGTGAACGATGGGTTGTCACTGCTGCTCACTGCTTGGTGGAATCACAGAGTTCCTTTTTCGTCAGAGCAGGTAAGATGGAGTAGCTCCATGCAAAGTTTTGAGTGTTTCAGTTTTCAAGTAATTCTTAATTTCATTCAAAAGGAGACATATTTATGCTATCTGCTTTGGTTCACACTACTTTATATTTAGTAGACAATCTTTACCTATAATTGGACTGCTTATCTGTGTGTCTTGTCTACCTGCAGGGGAGCATGATATTTACACCAATGAGGGCACAGAGCAGGATCATGATGTGTTGGAAGAGCATATACACCCACGTTACAACACCAGTGTAAGCTTGTACAACCATGATATTGCTCTGCTGTACCTCAAAACTCCTATCACCTTCTCCACAACAGTGCGGCCCATCTGCATAGGACCCAGGCACTTCACTGAAACTCTAACAAAGGAGTACTCCCCAGCAACAGTCAGTGGGTGGGGTCGAACACGTTTTCTTGGAGCTACAGCTAACACGCTGCAAAAGGTGGAGGTTCCCTTCACAGATCGGCTAGAGTGTAAGCGCAGCACCAGATCCAGGATCACTCCCTACATGTTCTGTGCAGGGTACTATAATGAAGCCAAAGATGCCTGCCAAGGAGATAGCGGAGGTCCTCACGCAAACAGTATTGATGGCACATGGTTCCTGACAGGCATTGTGAGCTGGGGGGAAGAATGTGCAAAGGATGGAAAATATGGTGTATACACCAGGGTGTCTCTTTACTACGGCTGGATACACCATGTTATGGGAATAACGAAACACGCATTAGCATTTGATGTGGAAGATCCTGATCCTGATCCTTGAATTGTGTCATATCAAATGAAGTAGCATTGTTGGCTTGATGCTGGTTTAATTTAATGGAATATTTTAAAAAAAACACATTTAAGCATTTGATGTGGAAGATCCTGATCCTCATCCTCATGTCAAGTCAAATGCTGGTTTAATGGAATATTTAAAAAAATCACAAAATGGGTTGCATGTATGTTATTTAAAACAATTGGCCAACAACTCATGAATCTAAACTTTGCAACATTTAGTATGTCTGTGCTTGTCAATGTCCTTTAATAACACTGCCCAAGTGGCAACTCTGGGATGCTATTTTACTAAAAGTGTACAGGTTTGTAAGACAGTCAAATAACACAGTTTGCTAATTAAATTCACAGTGATTGTATTTCATAATTGTAGAAGCAGTAAAAGATTATGTTGCCGAATGTTTAAAAAATTTGAAAGACACTTTCATGATTTAATATAATTTTACATGGTGTATTGAACGAACAATTAAGATCAAAATGATCATCAAATTCATGTCATACCTAGGATGTACTGACTGTATACATCATAACAGAGCACTCATATTTGCTGGTAAATAAGTGTTTTACAAGCATTCAATAGCATAGAAACAAAAAGGAGGATTGTTCTTACCAAAAACTTCACTAAGAGAAAATTGTGTATAATTTTATTGTTTGAGTGGGTCTTCATTAAAACAGGAAAATGGAGGAATCAGATTAAAGCAGGATATATAAAACAAGTGTGCAGAATTTCTTTCCAATTATCAAATGTACAGCTTTCTTTTCATGTCACCATGTTAAAACAATAATTATTAAACATTTTATGTTATCAAAACAAATCTCAATAATTTCAATAGTTTATTTTTATTTACTTATTTTAGCAGAACTGGTGCTGTACAAAAAACAAAGAGTTTAGAACAGTGACAGTAACAATACAAACCTGCTTATTGTTGAGGTGCCATGCATTTTCATTTTAAAGAAACATTCAGCAACAAGTTTAGGCTACTTGGCTCAATTGGATACATAATATTTAAAGCAATTATTTTGTTTTCCACATTGGAAAATCTGTGCAAAATCTGCAGCTTTTTGGATTGAAGTTACATCTAAAACCATGTAATTTTGTCATATAAGCATAAAAGACAAATAAAGGCTGTGTTGTGCAGTCAAGTGTGGCCCATGTAAATATGTGGAGACGTAATTTCATCAGGGGCTGTGCAGATACCTCACAATATGAAGGAACAACATGACAGCAAAATAAATAAATTAACAACATAGGAAATGTGTAGTGCGAAGCGGCCCCTGCTGCTTTCTAGACTCATTTCCATATCAAACACAACGTATCAAAGGCAGCCCTCCGACTGGGGCCTCGATTTGATGTGGTAAATTCATATAAGTCTGCAATCAATATTTAATTAAGCGTTCGACACAGAGCTGGTATATTTCATGTTGGTTGTATGATCCCTTTTAATGGGGAACCCAAGTCTAACTGAGCGGTAATGGTGAGGAGGAAACAATCTGCCTTTGTGATGGAGGGGCACACAGACCATCATCTCTCTGTTTCTCTTACCCTGCCTCACCTTCACTTCTCTACTGACAGTCAGCTCTCAAAAGATCCTGAAGAGAATGATGGTGTTTGGTGCTCTATGGTGTGTGCCTCCCATTCATCTATAGCACACACTCAGAAATACACTACCATCAATCTTCATCATGTCTGCCTGCGTCTTACATTACCATCATATTACTGACCTGTCAACTGCTGCCTGCATGCAGAGGGGTATGCCTCACCTGCCCTAACATATACACTCCAGAATAAGCAAAGGAATAACAGCATAAATTAAGGGTAACACACAGTAAGAGAGCAGCAAGCAAAAAACACATTCACTTTTTTCCCTCCATTGTCCTTCCACATTATTAAAGTGCCTGTTGAACATTTGTGAGGTCAGGTTAAAACATAAACAGAATTTGCAATATTGCAAACAGTACATACAAGAGAGGAACAACTCCAAAAGAGCAGGAATAAAAAAGGCATTATGGCATGGCACATTTTGGCATTTTAACTCCTAGACTATACAGAAGAGTGGTGCCTCAAGGAATGAAATATAAGAAAAATACAGTGAAGTCATATAATGAAAAAATGTCAACTAACTACACAAACATGAAACACCAAGATACAGTAAATGTTAAAAATGATAGCATTTCTGTACAAAACTCTCTGTTTTAAGAAACATTTCAGGCAAATCCTGGGTAAGCATCCTTTCAGCACACATGGAGACAAACAACACACACACACACACACACACACACACACACTCTTTGTAGATAAGTAATCTCAAGTAAGAGCTGGAATGAGAGAGGGTTGAAACATGTTCTGATTGTGAAATGATCCAGTCCTGCAGCAGCAACTTCACATCCTCATTACATGTGTGTTGCAGATGGAGCCCAAAAGGACAAGACATGAATCACTTATCAGAAAAGAGGAAGACAAACGGGATCCAGGGATGGCTACTGATTGTCCAAGAAAGATTTACAGTTCCTCTGCTTTCACTATCAGAAATCACTGTAGAGGCAAATTACTGGCCCGGTAGATCAAAAACTGGGAGAAAAAGGTTCTGTAGATTTTCTCTTTTTTCTTTTTAATGATGGAACTGTGCTAAGGAAAGCAGATGGCACCAGAAAGTGAGGAGTGGGTGGCTGAGTGCATCAGTTATGAGACAGCTATGGCTCAATCTGTTTCTTCTGTCAGTTCATCATCCACAGGTAGATATTAGATTCACATTCTGTGCTTTCTTCTCTACGGGGAGCTGAGCTTTCTCGTCTTCAGGTTCCCTGGGTCTACAAGGAAAATATACAGACTTTTAAAAAGAAAATCAAAGTAAAGAAGTACTATGGCTCGACATTATATTGTCATCTTGGAAGACAATTCCTTTTCTTTACCCCCTAGTCTGGAGGAGTGTCCTCGACTGCTGTCTTCTATAATCAACTGCAGGCTGGCAGCTGGGATGAAACCCTCTTGTCGCCGACTCAAGTTTTTCACCAGCCTGAAGGATGAAAGGGTGAAGAATGGTGTGGAAAAGGTTCCGATTGACAGAAAAAATGGGGCAAAATTAGATAAATAAGTTTATCCAGTTTATCCAATTTATTCAGTAAAAAAGCAAAAAAAAGCTTTACATTTGGTTTTATATTTTTGTAAATAAACTTTCAGGGTCTTACACATAATGCTTCAATTTGTAACATATGGATTACAGTAGTTAGAGGAACCTCTATCACATCATGTATGATGATAGGCTGGAAACTCACCAGCGGCATTTGTTGTCTTCACACTGCAGTTGGATGACATCACCACATTTGATGGTGATGCTGTCTGGTCCATTTTGAAGACAGTCAGCCAAGGCTCTGTATCTGCCTGGAGACTAACACAGAAAGAAAACTGTGAGTCAAAAATGATTCATATGGATAATATTTTCTTATATAATATTTCATCACAAAGTACCTTCATAATTCAGAGCTATTAAATACAAAACATCAAACAAGCAGGATAAAAATATTTTTCAGTATTTTCAAATGAAAGACTATATTTGATCATAGCCATATTTCTTAAATGAAAAAAACAATGACTTGCAAGCATATATGTGTGAAAAGATTTAGGCAGGTTTCAAATACAAATATAATACCTAAATTATACAACACCTAAATTATTTAATACAATCAAAACATCCAGAAGAAGTACTCATTGGAACTTAAGTTGGGACTGTTGTGTCAACTGTTGTTCACAAGATTTTAAAAAAGTATTCTGAAGCATAAATTTAAAGGAAACATGGATGTGTCCAAAATGTCCAAAGTGCTCAAAAAATAGAAATTTAAGCATTTTAACAACATGTTTTTGAATATAGAGTGTCTTCTATGTAACTTCAAGTTGATGAATATAAATAGATATACACAGTGGTCTATAAAACCTTCATGATCAAACTGTCAGTTGAAGTATTATATCTATGTGTCTGCATTTGGTCTCACCAGTTGTACCAAAACCTCCTCCTCTGTGTCTGATGAGTGGAAGGTGTCCCGACCTCCAGGCCACTCCTGCAGACCCTCGCAGATGTCTACCGAGTGATGAGCTCCGGGCCAACCTGTGGCACACACATTGCTTTGGCTGTTAAAGGTATTGATTAATTAATCCAGGAGAATACTACACTTAGAACGCACCATGTAGATACTTGGTAACTATCCCAGAAACATGCCCCTTTGTCACTTACTGCGCGACTGACAAGAATGTAGAGTCAAAAGCTAAGCTCAGTAGCTTTTTCAGCCAAATGCCTCGAAGTACCTGGTTCTTCAGGTCAAAGTACACCTGAACTGCTGAGGGGCAAAAGTCAAACATCTACATCAGTTTAGGGTTAATCAGCAGCAGCAGTAAAACAGGTATAATTTGCAACTCTACTCAAAATGCTTTCTGTGAATTTGTTACTAAGTATCTACTTGATTGTGGCTGAAATGTATAAGGTTGAGATTTACGCACTCCTGCGGTTGTGCTGGTGTTTGGGGGAGTGTGGCTGGGGATCTGGACTGCTCCTCCCTGATTCAGTGTCCTCTGAGCTCACTGACGCCCTCTGCTGCTTGCTGCAGGGAAAACAAGCTTTACCAAATGCTATGCAAAGTTAGCAGACACCTTCAGGATAGATGTTATTCTCAACCACACAATCTAGGGTCAGCTCTCACTTCCTGAATCCGATCCACACCTGTCAAAGGAGGGGACACTAAAGCTGGCCCCAGATCAGGGTCAAAGAACAACTCGGTCCTGTTATTTCTCACAGAGTCATGGCCATTCGGGGACCAGCCAGTCAGCAGCACAGAACACAGAGCAGCCATGTGCAAGCTTCCCAGTAGAGAATGGGAAGTACAGTAGGATTCAGACCACTGAGTGACACAGTGTTAGACATGTGCCACCACAAGAAAGATCTGGTCTCGATTTCTCAAGATCCATTTAGATTTTTTTCTCTGCATTATTAAACACTGAGTAAGAATATTTCTGTGAAAAAAATTCTACAGCATATTCATAGATCTCAAAAAACGAGCCCCATCTTAAAAAGAAGCTGTTATGAATAAATTAAGAAAATTAATGGAATGAAACCAAAATTGACTTTCATTTTCTTGTCATTTGCATTGTATTGCATGCAAAATAGCAGGTCTGAAATGCAGAAATTAGAGCTATTATTTCATTATACTGTGTTAGAAATACTATGGAGGAGCTGCTGGGACACAAGCCTCTCAAAATGGGCGTGAAAAGGGAATGTGGGGAGGTCAGTTATGAACCAGAATGGAGGCTATAAAAAGGGT
>JANJYP010260029.1:0-11887 GCA_024605115.1 Rastrelliger brachysoma | reverse complement strand
TATGGTGACTTTTTCAAGTTGAAAAAAAAGCGAATTAAACCATTGACTTTAAGGTCAGAATTTAGAATCTATTTGTTCTGATAGCAGATTTGAAGTTTTAGAGTCTAATTAGAGTGAACACAAGAAACCTTGTGTCAGAAAACAAAGAAGATTTGAATTTCAACATGTTTTAACATCCCTCTGATACTAAATACACAGAAAGAGGTTAGTTAATGCCTGGGATTTAGGACAGATAGATTTGGTTTATTTATCTGGTAGCTTGAACTAACTGGTAATTACAATCATTAAAGTAGTCAGAGTCTTTTATATGGGTGCAAGCAGCTGGCTGAGAATCAAACATCTGCAGTCCATAACAAGGGAACCAAATCTCAGGAGAGCACAAAAAAGCTTTAAGGCTTCAGTGTGATTATTCCTTTGTCTCACTTAGTGGCTGCTCACATCATTTCAGCCAAGTCCAAGTGGTGGTATGTTGCATGTTTTTCTTGAGTAACCTTAAAATGTGGGTTTTGTGCAAAGTTGTGGTTATTTTTTCAATTAGACTCTAAACTCACAGAATTGCAGGACTCTTTTAAGGTTTTATAAAAAAATATTATTTATTTGCAAAAACATAGTGAAGAGGGAGAAAACAGTCAAACAGCCTATTGATTATCTTGTTGATCTTTTACATGAATTTTTAGGGGTTATAGTAGTATTATAAAAGAACTAAATGATCAAAGAGAGTCATAAAGTTCTGTTTTGCTGTTTTTTATGAGGTTATTGNAATTTTTAGGGGTTATAGTAGTATTATAAAAGAACTAAATGACCAAAGAGAGTCATAAAGTTCTGTTTTGCTGTTTTTTATGAGGTTATTATTTCTCAACCCACTGAAATAGTTATGTTATATTGTGTCACATGACGATGCCCCAGAAAATTAAAAGAATATTCAAAAACTTGGAAGATGGTAGTTAAAGTCAAGAATGAGTAAGGATCATGCTGTAGATGTGCACCTCCCCTCCCCTCCCTCCCTTTTCGCTCCTCTCATAGTGGGAGGAGCTCTAGTATGTTGAGTGGCAGAGGCGGGCTGTAGTACGACACGGTGTCAGGGAGAGGGAGAGTGTGGACTTACGGACTCGGAGCACTCGTTTCCCAGAGCTTTCAACTCTACTATTCCTGTGGATTTTTTCCTTTGACACTTCACGGAGGAGAATTCATTTTGTATGTGTCACCTGTGGGAAACCTTTTCCAGATCCAAAGAGAGTTTTAGTTTCACAGCTGAGTGGGACAGAGCGTAAGTACTCTTGTTACAGAGAGCACCCTTGTGTTCATTAACTGTGCGGTGCCTTGACATCATGAATCATTGATGTAAGTACGCTACAGTACTGGTTACCTTTTGAAATGAAGCCAGTGTAACCTGTCATTCCCTTGTTAGAGAATTATAAACTCTTAATAACTGAGCCTGCATGGGGTTTGTTGTTAGTTTCTCTCCTTAAAGGGAAAAGTGGGTGTGAGCTGACATGAAACAGTCCTCTCCAGCAGGTCATTATCATAAAGTGATAGCAGGGCAAGGGGGGTCATTAAATATCCAATCTGAGTGCNTGTGTGTGTGTGTGTGTGTGTGTGTGTGTGTGTGTGTGTGTGTGTGTGTGTGCATCTCATACTTGTATTTGTGGGTGATTGTGTATGTGTAGGAGCTACTGAACCCTTGCATTAAGAGATGTTGGTCTTGGACTCATTTTCTTTGGAAACACAGCTATTAACCTGGGTGTGTTTGTATTTTTAGGCTTTTTGGCTTGCCTGTGAGTGTCTCAAGTAGTTAAGAAAAAAAGAAGAAAGAAAGAAAAGAAAAAGAAAGAGGATGTCTGTGACTCTTCAAGGCAAAGCACAACTCATCAGCAGTGAGTCTGTGACTGGGGCCTCCACAGATAGAAGTTAGTCAACCAGTTACTGGTCTGGTAGATTGTTGAAAAGCTGATGGGGAAGCCAACAATATAAATATGAACACAAAGTTTTAGTCATCTTGGTGTGTCTGTTTGTGATGGTTTGATAGCCAGGTGAGTAAAACTGGTGAAGTTTCTGTGTCATGACACTATGAGTAAGAGACTCATGATGCTAGCAACTACAAGACAGAAGCATCAGGTGTTATTGTGTGAAACCCAGATCTCACCCACACACAGTGCTGGCAGCACCATTGAGAAGAAATGCCAAATTGTTAGATCTGTGGGTGGTAGTTAATGGGTGGAAACCATAAATGGAAAAGTTTATCAAATGTCAATGAGGAGGTCAGGCCAAGATTTGTATTACTCTTGTCTCTTACTCTTGACTGAGCACTGCCAAGTATCTTTTACTTGAAAAGTTCCCAAGCTCCTTTTCCTGTGTCATTAGAGTCTGACAGAGCAAACAGCTCTCTGAAGTAGCAAACGAATATATATTTTTTTCCTATCAGGCTTGTGGGCTTTGGTTTTATATTTTTGCACATAGTTTCCCCAGAGGAAAATCAGCATCAGTGACATCTTATATACCAAACATACCCTTAGGGCAGCTCGATATCCCTCTCAAAAGCCTGTCTAGCTCGCACTTAATAACAGGGCAGCTGGACATGTGAGATAACCCTCCCCACGAGCTTCTTGCACAGACACAGATACTCAAATTAGCAACAAACACCCAACAGTTGCTGGAATAAATAGGAGCTTTCATGAATTTTTGAGAATGGCTGCTTACTCCACAAGAGGGTGGAATAATCAACCGAGCGATCTCGTTAAACGACAGAGAGAGTTTTTTGTTTCATGTCCTGGTATATGGAGATTGGTCTGTCTGCTCTAGGAGAAAAGCCTGTCTGTGCTGACCTTGGCCTGCTGTTTTCTTTTGGTTTGATCCACAAAGAAAACAGCTGGCAGTTGCATTCTGGATACCGGCGGACTTGACAATGAACTGCCTGTATGATGCTGTCAGAAAAGCTTTGGCTCGTTGGTAAAGCATGGTGCCTGTTATATCAATATCTAAAATCCAGACCTCATCACAAAAATAGATTCCCTGACATGTTGCTGTTGACTTTCAGACGATTCCTGCATTCAATCAGTGAAGCAGTTTTAACTGAAACACTCCAACATTTTATGCAAAGTGAAAACTCTATTGTTGTAGCACTGCTCTGAATAAGGTTTGCTGAAAGGAATGTAAGCAAATGATAAAATTGTGCTTCTGTGTTGAGAAGAAGCTCAAAGCGGTGAGCAACCTGTTGCAGATTAGTAAATCTGTTCAGAGGAAGAAAAAAATGCAGAGAAATAAATCATACTCATCACACAGTTTTATCTCAGTTTTATCCCCCATGCTGGCCCCATATGCACATGTTTCCATTTTGTCAGCATATCCCAAGGGCATTTTCTCAGCATTAGGCTACTCTGATCCTTCTTCTTCATCTGTTTATATAGTCAGGTTGACTCTGTCACTGTGTGTGTATGTGTGTGTGTGTGTTTGTGTGTGTGTGTGTGTGTGAGAGAGATCTTTTGACTTTTTTATGCACTGTTTTTCCCTACATGATGGTTTACTGTCAAACATCTAAGTTTAGACATCATGCCACAATAACACAAAGTTTAAACAAAGCGTGCGTTCACTTACAGGCCACAGTTTATGTGAGAAGAGCTTAGCTGAATTGGATCATAATTTAGATTATGCTATTATTTATTTTGGAAACACACAGACATGCAGTTTCACTTCATGTTCAAAATTTTGCTTGCTGACTTCAAAGATGAGCTATTTTTTCTATATTTTCATCAGAGACAAAATAAAAACACTCACTCCTGACATAAAAGGTTGACTATCTTTAGCATGCTGTAGAACAGAGATATGGTACACATGTTTTTTTTTTGTTCATGTTAATTGTTGCTGACCATAATAAGTTGTCAATTTGTAGAATGCAGAAAGGAAAGCGGTTTTAAAAATATATATTTTGCTATATAAGTGTGCCTGAGTTGTGTCAGTTTAAATTTGGGGATTGATTGGGGATTATTGGCAAAATGTCTTTGTGACAGAAAAACCTCACAATTGATTGTTTTGTGGGTTTTGCAAATTCTTCCATCTTTGTCATATTGTTTTCATCATATTTGAGATATTATCCATTTTTTCTCAACATTGTACTGACTTCTCCTCTGTGATAAAATGATATTCTGCTAGAATCGACTTTTGCTAGGATTTGATCTGGCTTCTTTTCTGTTTCTGTTTTGTGCCGAGTGTACAAGTAAGAAAAGGGTTAACAGTAGAGGCACGGGAGGGGTGGGCTGTGGAGTGGCCAGCCACTTGTAACCTAAAGGTTAAATACAGGCCTTCAGGGAGTCCTATTACTGTGTACTCACTGATGGGAACTCTGCAAACATGCATTCTGGGAGCACAGCAGGCTCCTCTGTTTATTCCCAGTCCAGCACTGTGCCACGATGTGGGAAATGACTGTGGACATGGAACATAGCCAGATTGCTGTATTTGCTATAGTGTCTCAAAGACCCTCAGATATGACTTATAACCCGTATGAAGCATGCACCAAAACATGTCATCTACGTATGAAGAACTTTAGGTCCCTTGCCTTGTTCACACAGAGTCTTATTTTAACTGTACACATACCTGTGAAGCAGCTTTGAGAAACCATGTGGAGCATGTTTACACATATGTCAGAATCACAAAGTTGTCTTTCCAGGATGTGTTTCCATCAACCCTCATCTCACACCTGTTCCTCTTGCATGTTACATGTTTAATAATAAAGTTCTATTTTAATCCTCAAAGCTATGTGAACATCCATGCTCCTGACCCTGAACCTGAGGGACAACTATGAGCAGTCACATGCAGTAAACGTGCAGTGGGTTGTCGTTAGCTATTGGATATGTTTGCATGCTTTTTGACATGAGTGTGACAGTAGGTCTGATTAATGAAATCGGCCTCCAACCGAGCCCTGGTTAGCAGCCTGTCCCTCCCCCACCTCTGTGATTCGATATCTCTGAGCATTCCAGGTTGTGCCCTTTACTCTACTAATGGTGTTACTGACCCTTTCAGACATTCCTGCCATAACTCTTATATGATAGTCTACTAATTGGCTCACTGTAAACAAGTTCTTTCTTTTAATGTCATCTTACAGTAATAAGTACAGGGAGATATTTGATTTGGATAGACTAGCTGAAACTTTTCACTCCTCTGGCTGACAAATGCATTTGTTCCTCTGTAGCCTTGGGCACAAATAGTGCTGGATGATTCACATGCTTTTCATTCAGACATCCTTGCTGAAAGTTGTGAATGACAATAGTGTAAAGAAGGATGACAGGAAGGTGGAAGGATATAGGTTCTAAGTCAATGGGCACTCAGCTGAGATCCATAAACAGTGTGGGGTGGGTTGAGTTTATACTCCATGAACACACATCTCTTTGGCGGTCTGGAAGTTTGTACTGCCACCTTTTTTGTGATTTGCATTAAGTCCAGAGCTGGAGCTGCTCAGCCCTAAAATCAAAGACTTGGCCACATCAGACTTTTTTCTAGTAAAATCTGACTTAAGTTAGCCAAGTGTGGGCATCTGTGTGACTGTGAGGAGCTTCATCCTAAAGTATCTATCAGGTTTTGACCAGAATCTGAAACTTCCTGCCCTTCACACCTTTACAGTGTCAGAAGTGGAGTGTTTGAGTCCTACAACTTTCTGAGTTGTTTAGAACAATAAGCATGTCCACTCCATGCAGTGATTGTCCAAGTTGGTCAGACATATGGTAGTGGAGGTCAGGCATATAATAGAATATTATAATTGTAACTTCTCTGCTAAGGTCTTTTTCTTTTTCCACATAAGTATTTCTGTCACTTCCTTCAAACAAATGAGTCATGTTGTGCTCCTCTTTATGATGTCGAGCTTTTCTCCCCCTTCAAGTGTAACCATTTGGAAGAGCTCTAAATTATTTTTTAGTGGCCAGAAAACACATACAAACAAGTTTGTTTTAAGGGTTACCCTGTCCTGTCAACTAACTACCATTGTAGCAAAAAGATGATCATTTTTATATTCAGACATATCTTTTTTATGCCATAGTAACATAATCTTTTCCTCAAAGTGTTATACTGTACCTCTTGTCTGAAAGATGGAGATAGAGAAAAGGGTTAAATGAAACAGACCACAGGACAGCAGCAGACTAAAAGCTTCCTGTGGCAGAACAGAGTGCAAGCCAGACCGAGCAGACAGGCTGGCAGGGCAGATGTTTTAGGTGAGAGGCACAGTAGATAGCACTGTCTGAATAATTCATGAGATTGGATTGAAGATGTGATATATTAAGACACAGCACAAGCCATCTTCTGGCCTCTTTCAGCACTTTTTGTGCAGTGCGAGTGGCTGCAGGGCTCAGATCGCTGCGTCTCTGCTTTCTTTCTGGCAGTTACCCACCAGAGTCTGGCTAGTGGAGGAGACTGTTAGAGATGTGCTGGCTCTGGGTCTAGCGAGGCCTCCAGACATCTGGAGGGGACGAAGCTGTTCAGCATGCAGGTGCAGTTTAAACTCACAGGAACTAACACTGTTGTTTTTTTTTACCCTCACTATGACTTATATTGTGCAACTCGTGTATAACCAGTACAGAATATGTGCTTGTTAATTTCTGAAGTTATGCTGTGAAAACTTTTTTTTTTAAATTAGAGGTCATTATAAAGTAATTTGTTAACTACACAGTTCTGCCTCTCAGCTCTATAACCACTGACTTTACCTCATAGCTTTGTGCTTTGTATGTATCTATGTGTTTTTTGTTTTGTACTGTTTGTTATATGGTTTAATATTGGGCCATGAAAAGACTGCAGATGAAAATTAGATCTAAGCTAACTCTGGTACAATATATCAAATGATAAAATTTATGTTTAACACTGTACATTGTCTTGATAAACTAAATACTTGTACTAATGTACAGATGTTCTAACATTTGCTTTAGATAGTGAACCTTCCTCACAGTCTGAATTGTGGTCTTTCTGACTGCTTCCTCTGAATGTGAAGTTTGTGATACAGTCAAAGGAAGAAGCCTGTTTATAATATCCCTGTAACCCATGTGCCCCTTGGTAACGTCAGAGTTCACCGTAAGCTCTCGAGTTTTCGGGAATTGAATGACGTTGGAATACGTAGGCAGTGCAGTTGTTTGCTAACATGAGACTTTAATGTTTTCCACTTAACTGCCTCTTCACTGTTGTATACTGATATGAACAAGCCTAATTCCTACTTTGACCCTAGTTTAAAGGGAAAATGTTTCATACTGTCTTTTTCTCCATATCTACCAGGGAAAAACATTACATGTGAAATAAAAACATCACTTATTATAAACTGTAATATTTCATAATGCATCACTCTCTGGCTGTGTGGTTGCAACATAGCTTCAATAGCTGTTACCTCTAAGTTGTCAAAGATGGTGAAGATGTCTTAGGACATGCTATGATATGAGTGTACAGGCTCAGCTTTCTAGTAACACATCATTTCATCTCCATCTCTCCATGACATCAGCTCCCATCTACACGCATCCAGCTGTGGGTGCTGGGACTCTGTACAAACATGTTACGACTCTTATTGCATTTGAAACACATTTGAGTGTGTGCGTTTCACTGCAAACAGAGGTGCGTGAACTTTAAGCATCTTTTCAAAGATCATGTAATTTTCTCAAATAATTTATGAGAGCAATCTGGTACTGAAAACTGTTTTGCTTTTTTTCCAAGTGTATAACCCTTCTGGAATAAACTAATTTATTTATTTGTCTGCACAGTGATTAACAAATCATGTGATATAGGATATCTGCCCGTATACATACCTGCAGCCAAGCACACTGAACGCTGTCATCTGATAAGTTGCTAATCCCCTTATTATGCTTGTCTGCTTAAATAGAGCAGCCAGTCAGCCATTAAATCATTTGGCCTCAGGATCAATGTGCCCCCCATAATTTTGTTGTCTGCTAGGCCATGTACAGTGTGATTGAGAGGGAAAATAGTAAAGGGCATAGGGAAAATGTGAAGTATAAACATGTGAAATTAGATCTAAATGAGCAACGCTAGCTTGACACGTTTGCCCTTGAGTGGTTGCATTAGCGCTTTGTATAGACCGATACTCTTGAGTGACAAGAGCTCATCTTCCCCGTATGGTTTGCCTGATGTGCTGCCCTCATAGGTCAGATCTGGTCGTCTAGGATGTTGGGTGTCAATGATTGGAATTTACCCCAAATATCAGTGTGTTAAAGGATTCACAAAATGGCTCGGATGATTGGGATACCAAGGCCAAAGTGACTCCTGAAGACTTTGAGTAAGGAATGTGCACCTCCCTATTGATCTATACTAAGTGAGGTCACTGCATGTGGGGGGCAGCTGCCCCACTCTTAGACCCCTCATAAAGGGGACAACCCACTCCCACATAGATATTTTAATGCGGTTCATTTGTTAAATAAAGAGGGCAAATAAGGAGGATTTTACTTGTGCTTGATTTTAGCAGACATGTGGCTGTGATTGTAGCCAGAGATGAATGAGTACAGCCACAGGCATCAGACAACATCTGTACTGTATTTGATGCCCCAGGAGCAGTTGTTCTTTTTTGTTCTCTATATCATGAATTTGATTTTGAGAATATCAGACAGGCAATCTTTTCACTATCAACTTATTTTGAAATCCCCTCATCTTTATGCAGTCTGTATCCCCTAAAAGTTGTCTTTTATCTTTTATCTGAGTGTAATTTGAACAGAAGTGAGAAGAGGCTGTTGTGGCTACTTAAATGACCTTCAGCAATATGCACATAATGAACCCAAGCAAAATACACATCCAACATCCAAAAATACAAATAAAAATACAAATAAGGAGCTCTAGAAAAATGTGCCTGTAATGGCCTGGAAAGGTTTTCCAGGCATTTGCTTGAACTCTGCATTATAAATCAAAATAAATTTTCACACATCTGGATCTGCATTTAGCCTATTTTCTCAGGTTTCATCTTAAGACAAAAACCTGATTTTACTTGCAAAGATGAACCTCAGCACTCGCTGAGGTTTCATTGATTCTTGTGATTTTCAAAATGGTGAAAAAAAATAAAACACGACAGTCTTCACTTAACTCAATTTTTGAATGTGCTGTGTTGTGTTATTGCATTTCATTTGTATTGCATTTTTCACAATCAGCATCATCAACCTCATCCTCTGAACCACTCCCTGTATCTGTCAGCGGACAGGCTCAACTGATTCACTGCAGATTTTTTTTCACACTAAAAGATGAAAAAATGAACCCATAAAATTTAACCTGCTACTCATGAGGCTTAATGGAGCTTACAGTGGTAAGATCATTATTAGTGCTGGTATGATTACTCTATTAGCCAACGTTCGTTTGACAGATAGTTACTGGATCACATTTTGCAAGTACATAAAACCAGTTTTAGAAATGCATAACTTCTCACTTACCTCAGTTGGGTGGGACTTGATCAGGGTGTCATTTATTGTTTTGTATCACTTAGTGTTACGATGTGCTTTGTAGACTCGGAGAAACTATGGGGTAGAGTTTAAGGCGAGTCCATGGCTTGTGTCATTGATGAGCATGAGGAGAAGTGGACATTGTGAGCCTTTTATCGGCCTTACACAGTGATGGATGTGTTCAGCTCTTTGCCCAATGGCCTATAGCCTGAGCTGCTGTCTAAGCCTCTAAGCTACTGGAATGCATGCAGCTTTCTTGCTGCGGACATCAAGAGGGAACAGCTACGCCGCTTTGTTTACAGCCTTTCATGGATGCCACACCAGCCTAATCAATTTCAGAGAGAATAAACATTTCAGTGCTTTGCTGCTGACTGAATGGTCCATGAATTAACACAGAGAGCAAATATTAATGCAGTACATTTCTTTCTCAGTTAAAGGGTCCAAGTGTTGGATAGAGTCAGATAGTGTTTTGCATTTTGTTTAATGATTAAATCACAGTGAGACTACAACTGATGATTGTGTTCATTATTGATTCATCTTCATCTTCTTTGTTTGTAAATAGATGCCTAAAAAACTGAATAATGCCTTCTGTAATTAGTTAATAAACTTAACCATATTATATTTGGCATATAAATGATGTTGCTAATCTTGGTGTATTATAGGTTTTTTATGTTTGTGCAGTAATGGCACATTAACAAGTCCAAGCAGTGCACAACATACATGTATTTAAACAGCAGTCTCAGCATACTGTTGTTTGTACTGTAGACTTATCTGTTGTGGCTAATCAACTTAGCGAAGGTAAACAAGACCCAGGGAGATAAAGCACTTCAGGCTGATGCCATGTTATCATTCCTTGCTCTATCGGGGTCAATATTTCACTCAGTAAACGCAGACAGATTTAAATGGCAAACAAGTGGAGACATTTAAAATGGGAGTGAGTGTTTCAGCAGGCCTGACCTACTTTCAGTAGTCAGGGCTGAAACAGTTCCTCACCTGTGTCTGGCAGACATCAGGACCTCTCATAAAAAGCACACAGGGCCTCAATATCTTAAACAGTGCACTGAACAGTATACTGTATAACTGGACATTTTCATTTCTGTATTTTCCATAAATGTGTTGCTTTTTAGGACTGGAGGGTGACTGACAGTTAAACTACTTACCATCTGCTTACTACTGTATGTGACACTTAAGTCCTGCTTTGTTTCAACTGATTCTCACAATAGCATGAAACTATATTTAGACATAATGTTAGCAAACATTATCACTATGAAGGTGTGGTCAAGCTAAAATTAGAATTGTTTAGTAAAGTCTCAAAAAATCCCACTCATTGTTGAATATCTACTTTATATATTCTAACACAGATGCTACCTGCTATGAACATACTTTAAAGGCTTCTTCTTTCTGGTCTGTGTGAAGTCGAAGAACCCATTATTGATTCTGAAAGCGTCTGTTCCATGTGTGTGTATAATGGAAAAGAGAAATGGAAAGACATTTCCACACTGTAATTTCACAGCAAAGGCTTCATCTGTGCATCTCATCACAGCCACACAGTAAAGGTATTTTTTTCCATTTCAGCAGAAAACTGACAAAATGTAGGAAAGCCTTGAGAAATGTCACCCCCCTCCTCCTCCCAGTCCTAATACAGCAGCATTAACACATGTGAGGTGGCAATAATTTAGTTTACTGGTGAGCATGATTGTGTTGAGGGCAGAGAGAGGTGATTTAAATTTTCCACCGGCAGCGGAAACGTAAATGTGAGCTGTTCATTAATTTGCAGGTGGTGTCAGATTTGTCAACACATATAACACTCAGAATTTCTTTTGATATGTTCCTGGAGGGGATTAGTAACATAAATACATGAACTAATGCCAAAACTTGACTGTTGAGTTTTTGAGGATAAAGAAACCAGAGCTGCGATGAGAGGAGGGACCGACAACCTTATAGTACAATTTTGACTGAGCGAAGTATCACTTTAATTCTCTCTAATACAGATATAACAAGAAAGCACTTGCATTGATTCCATAATACTTGTCCACTTGCTGCTTTTATGAGCAATATTTATTATAATAAACATTAGTAATAGTGTAAACAGTTGTGGTGTAGCTCGCAGCAGCATCCGACAGTATGTTGATGAAATTGTCATTGCGGCAAATATCAAGACATATTATTTAACACAGAAAAGAAGAAAAGCAGTTTCTGCTATATGCAGATCAGTAGTTATAGGACAAATACAATTGTATGTATGACCACTAAATTTGTAAAATATGTGGACATCATTTCTTACAGTGCATTACGATCACAGTGCATTATGATTGTGTGCACAATCGGTCAGTAGACTAATGGTTTGAAACATCTAACAAAAGGATATAAGAGAAAAGAAAGAAGAGGATAGGCAACAGATTTTACACAAAAAAGTTCAACTTCCTTAGAAAATAATTCCAGTGAAGTCCTCCATTTGAGCAAGGAGGGTTTAAAAGATCAAAAGTTCAAAAGAT
>JANJYP010259711.1:0-10345 GCA_024605115.1 Rastrelliger brachysoma | reverse complement strand
TCACTCAGGGTAAGAGGGGATAGAGGAAGAGATCAGAGGGTGTCTGTTGAGCGGACCGTCCCTCGGTCCCGGTAGAACAATGCTACAATGAGCAGCTTTTTAGACTACTCTGTGATGAGCGGTGAAGGTGGCTCATGCTCTGTCAGGGCTTTTCACTCGGACCACGGGATTACAACTTTTCAGTCCTGCGCGGTTTCTGTCAACAACTGCGGGGCGGATGACCGTTTCATGGCGAGCAGGGCTTCCCCTGACGGCATCCCTCACCAGCCGGGGTCATATCAGTCTACTGCAAGCTCTCTGGGTCTCGCCTATGGGGCCCACCCGGCCTGTAGCTCCAGCTATGGACCCCAAAGTTTCTGCACTACCTACAACCATTACGCGCTCAACCAGGAAGTAGATTCCACAGCTGGATTCCCCCAGTGCGGCCCACTGATGTACTCGGGTAACATTTCATCCTCCATGGTATCTCAGCATCGCCAAGGTTACAGTGCCGCCCCCCTGGGTCAGCTGCAGTATGCCCATGCTGCCTATGGCGGCGGGCATGAGCAAGCAACCCCCTTTCCTGGATGCTCAAACCCGCTGTCACCACTGCACGCAGCACACCTGGAGGCATGCTGTTCACCTCTGTCTGAGGGCGCCTCTTCTGCACAAACTTTCGACTGGATGAAAGTAAAGAGGAACCCACCAAAGACAGGTGGGTGTCAAGTGATATGTTTAGGAGTGTGACATAAACTTTAATGTCTGTAAATGTATAGTGCTGTTGGAAGTGTTGATGTTGACTCGTGTCACAGTCACTTTAGGACACCTAGAGACTAGCATTTGGTTTCTTTTCAAACTTGAATGGCATTGTGTTTGGAAGAAGCTGGCACGATTAGACATGCGTAAAAGTTGCACTTTGCTGCGTGAAGATAGCTCCCAGTCACAAACACCTCTTTGAAAGAGAGTTGAGCAAATAACATTTAGGATGTCTCCTTTCTGTATGTTTACCGTGAGTTGTTTCTCTATTTACAGGAAGGACTGGGGAGTACGGCTATGGGGGTCAGCCGAACACGGTCCGGACCAACTTCACCACCAAGCAGCTGACGGAGCTTGAGAAGGAGTTCCACTTCAACAAGTACCTGACCCGGGCGCGGCGCGTAGAGATTGCGGCTGCGCTCCAACTGAATGAGACTCAGGTGAAAATCTGGTTCCAGAACCGGAGGATGAAGCAGAAGAAACGGGAGAAGGAAGGGCTGCTCCCAGCCAAAGCTCCATCCTCCGACCCGGGAGACAGTGTTCAAGAGAAAATGGACGATGCAGCATCAGAAAAGTCTATCTCAGCCCCTTCTACTCCATCACCTTCATCCTCCATAGTGTCTTCCACGGGGGCTGACCCTTACTCCTCCAATTAAGAATCAACTGCCTCTTTACCTCTTTTGGCCACAAGTGGCCTGTATATACCAAAGATAATATCCAGTGTATCAAAGTCAAAGTTTTGGTTAATGGGGATCCAACATGTGTGTACATTTAGGATGAGTTAATGCACTATTTGAAACTTTGGACGATAATATATGATTTCTGGGTTATAGATTTGTTTTATATTGTGTATTGTGTTCGGATGAACGATAGCATAGGTGTCCAAACAAGTGTAGGCCATGGTTCTAAATATGTTTATTGTTAGTTTTTTTTAATTTGACCTTATACAACGCCACGACTATGATGACATAGGAAATATACAGTACTTTCCTTACACCTGCCCCTGATCAGTGCTGCCGAATGTGACAATGTCAAGTCACAAAAGCTGCACCCACAAACAAATACCTCAAATGTGCCAAAGTTGTGCGTCACGACCACGCTGATTGCACTGGATGTCGCCAGTTAGGCATCACACAATCAACGAGATGACCTCGTTTAGTAAGCGTTATAGAGTGCATTATTATAGTACCTCCTTAATCACTGTCACCTCTGTGTTTCAGGCCTGTGTGTCGCGACTGTCTGAATGTCCATTGTGTACGATTTGCATGATGCGTAATGCTTTCATGTATTATAAGCGGGTGCTGAGTTTTATCAGTTGGGGAACCGCACATGTGTGGCTTTTAGCTGTCTGTTATATATTTAATCAAGCACATACAAAAATGTTTTGTCCAGAGAGACGTTTACGGGTCAATCATGTGTATTAAAGTGCGTTTACCTCTAAAAAACCTTTTCCTTCGTGTCATTGCTGAGAAGAATCATTTAAGGAAGACAGACAGAATTAGAGTTTTTAGCTAAATCCACCTATCAGACCTGTACTTTAAGCTATGTGGACAGGAAAGGGAAGCTCTGACTATTTTCCCACCGTTTGAGAGTCTGCACGTGCCGTTTTACGCACCACAAAATCTCTCAATGTATGCATCCGTGCTCGCTCCCGTCCCTGGGGTAACGAGTTATTGGCATAATAAAGGCATGTTTATCCATGGAGGGGATGAGAGCGCGGACGTCAGCGTCATTTGTGATGAGAACCTTATCGAGCTCTCGGCTTATTGAGGGGACAAAAAAGAAACTCTATTGATTAAAACATCGAGGTTAGGCTATCGACAAGGATGGGGGCCCACTGGCCCTGTCATCGTCAACACTTCAGTTCCCAAAGTTACATGGAGGTGTCATCATCTCCACCTGATGACAAGATAGATAATGAAAACTTGCAGCTCTGCATGTCATACAATCAGATACAATCTCACAGTAACATGCAACTATTCAAAATTATTTTTAAGTCTTTACACCATGATTTGCAATTCAGATCTTTCAGGACAATACATTTTAAGTGTATATAAGTTCAATATTGTCACCAAAAATCTATTCACATCACCAGAAATATATGTAGGCTACTAATGTTATACAAGTATATCTAAACTGAAAGTGGAATGGGTTTACAGGTTTCGTTCAAGTTAGCCTTTGTCCCATATTCAAGCTTTAAGGGGTTTCCTGATTCTACTGATGTTTTAATTCCTGGTGTGCAGGATGCGAGTCCACTCTACCATAAAAGGGAAAAAACGTTGAAAGAACCATGATTAATGAGGAACGTTCACCTTTACCTGGGATCCACCTGCAGGAGTTGCTCTGTTGGAGCTGTGGAGACCTGTTGAGGCTGTAGCACAGGCTGCTCATACTAGCAACAACAAACATGGAAAAGGAGAGTAAGTTATGTAAGGAGTCCGCTCTTTTATTCATTTCAGCTTTTGTAAATGTCTGTTTTATATTGCGTTGTATTCTTTGTTTTCTTACGTTCAGGGCAGAGACGACTTTACTGTGGTCCCTGCAGACACCCTCATTTTGTTAACAGAGGAGTTGTTTCCGTATAAATAGTTAAGCATGGGTTGTTGCTCAGGGGCCTGTTTGTGTTTGTCAGGAGAGGCTGGATGTGAGTGGCGTCAAAGATTCTGTTTTTATATTTCTGGAAAAAACATCTAAAGAAACTGTATGTACTTTATGTACTCTGTTTAAACCAGATTATTTTCGTTTGACAAATTACTATAATCTCATTTTAACAAAGATTTGGTAGCAATTGAAGTTATTTTAATAATGTTACACTATCTTACGTCATTTGAATACGAGAATGGTGATATTCGTTTGAATATTTTTTAAGGCCCATCAAACATATTTATTTGCTCAAAATAGTCCTGATTAAAGTACTTAATACTTTATATTAAAAAACCCATACTCTGACTTTTGTGGAATAGCACTGAAGTTCGGCTCAAAGAGAGATATGTGAAATAGAGTTAAACACTGTATGAAAATGGTTATTTTTGAATCGTTGTGTATATACACATTTAAAATCAGATAACTAATCAGATAACTAATCCAACTGAAATTATTTCATTAAAATTTTAAGAATCTTTTTTATTCTTCTTGTTGATGTCCTATAAAAATCTATGGTCCCTACAAATAAGTTATTTAAATGAATAATAATAATCATGCCATTCTGATAAAAATGAGTTCAGATTAGCGCATTTGGATATTTCCACATTTTTGTAATTCAATTAATTTAAAAAAGGATCTTGATGATAACGACCCTCTGACAGCAGTCGGACTTTGATTATATTTCTATATTAATTTTTCAGACATTTGGCGTCCTTCTATTTTGTATATAATTACCAGGTAACATTTTGGCTCCAGATTCAGAAGTTAATTTAATGTTGCCATATGTGTCCTCAGAACTGACAAGATTGTACACGTTAAATCGGCTTTAAAATTTAGGTAACCAGAGGTAGAGAATATGGTCAGGAGAGTTGCATAGTTTCTCTAATACTATCATGGCTATTTTCTGCGCATTACTGGATAAATTAAATGCTTATAAAAAGAATTTAAAAAGTAAAATAAAGCGTATTTATATGTTTCTGGGGAATCTGATAAACCTCCCAGAATCCCGAACTTGCGGGGAGTCTTAAGTTCTCCCAAGCTCTCTCTAGGCCCCTGCATGCAGTGCCGGAGCCATACTGAGTGAATTAGAAACGCAGCTGATCCTCAAAAGAAAGCCCGGGGTCAGGCCTCGGTCACAGTTGGAGTTTGTTGTCACAGCACCACCCAAGCCTAAACAAGAGTTTACAGACCACACTGGGCAAACAAGCACCTCAACAACGAAGTCACAGTTCACCTCCGACGGCCTGTTTGACCAAATCACCTTCAGACTCGGTGCTAAATGCTAAAAATGACTCCCACGTCTTAAAATATTGTCTATCAGGACGTTTTCACTTGACCGACCGCCAAAATCAGGTTCCCATTAGGGCCCTCAGATAAACACATGGATGATGACAGATGTTTGACGCAAACCATTAAGGTTTTGTGAAGGAGGAATAGATGGTTGAAGCTTTTGACTTAAGGAGGTGACACAGAAATTAGACGGAGACTTCATTTACGCGTCCTTGATGTGGTTTGAAACAGGCGCGTCCTGTGCCAACCACACATTTGAACCGTAGAGGTGACTGGAACTCACCAGATGAAGAAATTACTTTTTGGCATTGATAGGCAAAATTAGCTCATCGTATAAACTTTTAAAGTATTTTTCAGTTAGTCTCGTTGACATTAAGGTAAGCTATTTATATTTCAAACACCTTAAACTAATTTCTATATTGAGTATCCTAAAATAAATATATTGGGCGAAAAGGTTCAACTTCATCTAAGAGAAAAAAATACATGGTGCATATAAGATAATTAAAATTGACGACTATTTAACATTTTAAATCAACTGACGATTATGGCGTATTTTTATATTATAGTTAATTTAAAAAACAACAGCAACAATTTCGATAGTCAAAGAAGAAGTAAGAGCGCCACAAATCCTTATTTAGAGGCATTTATTTTAGATGTCAACTTGTGAATAGGAAAATATGTCTTGGCAGGAAAAAACAAAAACAAAAAAACAAAACATTGTTTGGATATAAGTTTAATTTATCATTAAAATTTCTTTTTACGTTTAGATATTTTTATGCAAATGTGATTTGATTTATATATTTATAAGGGGATTTTAAGGTTATACAATTGTATATTGTTTTTATTTTTTATGTCTTCATTGACTTTTATTGCAATATAATATTAAATAACACAATAATAATATCTTTTTTTATGCCAGGAAGATTTTACTCTCTTCTTCATTCTGTCTTTTTGCTCAAAATGTACTACGAAAGAGACATTTTTAACATGCAGGGTGTTAACTGTCTGGGGATAAATGATAAAGACTTTGGAAATGCTTTCAAAATCCTTCACTCAGGTATTTCACTATCTATGTATTGCTTTAGTTTGAATTAAATCAGCAAAAGAATAAGCAGTGTGTGATAATGTGTCTGTCTTTTTCTCACCTTCAACAGTATCAGTGGACACAGAAAGAAGATTTGGAAGACAGAGAGGAAGCGGAGTTGACAACAAGACTCATCGCCCCACACTTCAGAGTGTACAGGTATTTGTCTCACCACACACACACACACACACACACACACACACACACACACACACACACACACACACGTGAAACAGAGGAAACACATTTCAAAATATGTCACTTCTGTAGTGTCAAACAGATTCCTCTGCATTTACGTGTGTGTTCCTGTGTGTGCTTGTATAAAAGACATTGGGAATGATTAATAAAAAAATACAAGAAAAACAAAGGTTTTTACAGGCTGAAGAAAGTTCAGAGGCACATGTCATTGTAAATATCCATTTGGTATTATCAACAAATCTTAGTGACCACAACTTTTTGTGGATAAGCTCCTGTAATGGAGAAATCATGTATGTCCTATGACATTATGGAAATTAAAGGTGCAGGGATATAAACACAACTGTAGTCAACGTGTCATCAGGGCCTCTGTACTGACAGAGAACTTTGCATACACCTGCACTAATCTGACTGTGTTTTCACAAATGGATCTTTGGTTTTGACTATGGTCACAAGTCTGCCCACGACATGCAAACAAAAAACTTCAGCACAGTAAAAATCAAAACAAACGAGAGGGTCAGACACACCATCTCTGACTTTTAGTGATCACACAGAACAGAATGTGCTGCAAACCCACTGCAACGGAGACGTAGACAGACAGAAGTCACTCATCAGAGTAGTCGAGGTATTGGCACATCTGCGTTCATTGACCACTCCCCTGTTGTGATTGGCAGCCAAAATGAATTCCTAAATCGACAGATGTGCATCTCCATGTGCCGATACAGGGACAGAGCCCGATGAAAAGATTGACAGTATGATGGAGGAAGAAAAGGAAGGGAAGGAGAGCAGAAATGACATCATGTGGGTGTTTGTACTGCTGCATCTGTGTATGTTGGTAACGGTGGTTAGATAATGGTAGCTGGGATATGAGGCAGTAAAGCAAAGAGAAACAGCAAGGTGTTTTGTGGTTTTTAGAGTGAAGAAAAACAGAGGTTAGGTGGTGGTTAGACGCTGAGTCTACCTCGGCACATCCGCTGCTTTCCAGCAGAACTCACCTCAAAGAGTTGTCTGCAGTTTTCTTTGAGCTCCTTTTGTCTGTCTGAAGCAATCCCACTCAGCCACACGGAGTGACACAAAGAGATGTGAACAGAGGAGAGCACAGCCTGTATGCTTTAGCAGGTCTGAGGCCCAGAGGAGGAGAGAGGACTGGGAGAAGGGCAGTGGTCTAGAGACAGAAGTCCATCCATCACACATGTCCTGACCTCAGCTTGACCCCAGTATGGCAGCCAAGGAGGCGCCCTCGCCCCTTAAAGAAAGCCCCCTACCATACACAGGAACACATGGACACCCACACACACTTATCTATACACACACACACACACACACACACACACACACACACACACAGAAAGGATCGGGTGACACTGAGTGGAGTCTGGATACTCTTTGTGTTGGCCATCGTCGCTTCCCAGAATCTTTTGTTTTTTACATGACTAATGTGAGTACCAACACCTGACGGACAGGCTGTTCATCCCGTTTCTCTCTCTGTTGNACACACACACACACACACACACACACACACACACACACACACACGCACACACACACACACAGCTGAAAATTTGTGTAGGTCAGAATAGTTATACATGAAAAGACAGGCCTGTATCAGGTAAAGTGACAATGAACGAAGAAAGTATTATTTCTCACTATATTTTCACAAAGTGCTTTCCTTTATTAGCACTTTGTGCTTAATGTATCTTCTTTGATATCTCAATACTAAAAAGAAAGGTTTCTGTATAATAACGCATGGCATCCAGTATAAATCATAGCAGCGAATATCTACTGTATTATACCATTTTCTTGAAAAACCTAATGAATTTATCTATGACATAACATTAATCTAAAAAGTGATTACTAGAACTAAATAGAAATAGCAATAATGTAATAATTAGCTGTATTAGGTTACATGTCACATTCCTTTCATCATGCTGCAAATCGTGCTTTTTAAATACTAAAATTCCACAGGCGACACTTTTCTTTCAAGTGAAGACACAGAAAACAAGTCATTGTGGTTAATCAAGCAGACCGCCTTGAGTTGGAAAGAATTCAATGACTAGCAGCTAATGTTAGCTTAGCTTACACCACTGGTTGCATTCAGTCAGACAGTAGATCCATCAAGTGAGGGATAATCAAGCTAAACACTTGGCTAGCTAGCATGTAAGAAGCCATAATCAGAATCAATTAAAATAACTTTTTTCCTGAGTTTTCTGGGGTATATTTCTTTTCTTGTGGTGGCTAACCATCTCCCTATACCTCTTATCACTGCTAACTTAACACAAAGCTAATTTATCTCACGGTATAGTCTATACTTTTAAAATTCAGATATCCATATCATCCTTTGCTGCTAATAAGTCAAATTTCTTTGTTTTTATTTTCTTTGGCATTTGATCTTTTATCTTTCATAGTCTCATATTTTTTCATTCAAGTTAATATCAGCATTTACCTTACCTACAAAAGCCTATTTTTTGCTTGTTAAACTAAGACAGAAAAAATGATGCTTTGTTAGTGTTTTTTATCTATAGTTTGGTTGTGCTTTTATGCTTATACTTTTCTTAAAATGTAAGATTAATGTACAAAGCTAACACATAATCCCTAATTCTAAACTGCATAGCCAGCAACACTCTTAAACAGACTTTCCTGAGTGCTTGTCAATAAGCAAGTGCAGTCTGAGCCAAGCACTGTTGATTGAGCCTTTGATATCAAGGACCCGAGCCTTTGGTCTCATGAATAACTAGACAAGTGAAGTAGCACATCCTAAAATGGCCTCAAGGAGATAATTGCTAACATATCACAGAAAGAAACACAGTTGCTACTTTCACACACTGATACAAACACTGAGAGCTTCAGGGCAGAAGAGAGGTTTCAGCACCTCAAATTTAACGTCTCCATGTCAACTTGATTGTCGGAACGTTTGAGCTCACCTGACACCGCTTCACCTGAGAACCACCTGTCAGCCTTCTCCATAGGAAGAGCAATGGGGCTCACGTGCGTTGTGACAGAAGACCACTGGAAACACAATCTGAGAGGGATTAGGGAGCAATTTGTGCGTTAACTGACACAAAATGGAGCGCTCAACCTCTTTGATGGTTGCTGACAAGAGCTAGCAGACCATAATACACCCCAAAATTTGGATATTTTTCAGCAAAGTCATTTAACGTGTTAATATATCTTCCTCTCCTAGTTGTTTTACTCACATGTTCGAGCGTGTGGTGTTAATAGCACTAATTTAAATTAACATAATTTTTTGACACATTAGCTGTGCAGCCCTCTTTAGAAACAATGTCAAGTTTGCTGATCCCAATTTGTTGACTGCTTCAATGCATTTTATGAGCATGTTGATGCCAGAAATCACACACAGCTGTAAAGCCAGCATGGATTTAAAAACAGGCAGCGCTAATACAGCAGCTTGTTATTGTTAAGAATGACGGAGATGTTTCAGTGACAGATGTAAGGCTTAGTGTAACTCTAAGCCTCTTGTTTGTACACGCCCTGAAGCACATCGCACTGTGGGAGTCTGAGAGCTGCAGTGAAACTATGCACTGATAGGCTGCCTGTCCCCTTTAGGCAAAGAGCAGTCTAGATTTTAATCTCCAACACTGGTAACAGTAAGCTAAGCAAGACAAATTGATTTTAAGTAAAATCTGCAAGATACTGTATGTTTATGGCTGTGTAAACACACTAGATAAAAGCTTCTTATCACACTGTTGGAGCTAAGACGCTGACAGAGATGGCCACTGCTGTGCAAGCAGGCATTATCCTAAGTAAACCCTGATGTTAGAAAAGTAGCAGTCTTCCTAGATCTTGTTTTCTTTTTGTACTTTGTGTCATGATTCTGCACTATGCTACTTTGATCATTGTACTGACCGAAAGAACAACGCTTACTCACTTTCTTGTGGAAAGTTAGATTGGAACATTGATTCTACTGTCATATTCATCCGGTAAATACAAGGCTATTAACTTAGCACAAACAGGCTGAAATGGCTGACTGGCTGTATGTTAAGGTAATACAATCCAGCTACTAATCTGAAGCTCTGAAAATATCTTGTATGTTATATTCATACAAAAACCTGAGGTGCAAAATTAACAATTTGCTGTTTTACAGATGGTTATGTATTATTTATTGGTCTTGACAAGTCTGGAGTTCCTGCTGTATACCTGGCAACTGCTCAAAGCCAAGAAATAGATGAGCCATTCTCATTTGAACACAATTTTTTATGCCTTGAGGGAATTTCTTCAAATTCTGCACAAACATGAACTTATACAATTTTGGTAGTCAGAGGTCATGTCACTGTGCCCTCATGTCAGTTCCTATCCTGTAAATGCAATAAAGTAAGAGCGCCTATTCATTACATCTGGTAAAATGCCTGCTTGGACACAAAGATTAACTGATTTGATGTG